>CM057455.1:1800970000-1801245000 GCA_016271365.2 Neoceratodus forsteri | reverse complement strand
GCGCTTATCCTGCTTCCCCTACCTGCCGACTTTAGACTTCAGTCGAGGGTTGCGGCTCAGGCCTCTGGCTTCACGGTGTCCCGTCAGGTCAGCGGCCATGACTCCTGTCGGCGTTGTCTAATCTTCTCTCGACCAGTCACCGGGCGGTCTGCAGGGCGTCGGCCTTAGCAGTTTTTCGGTGGGAGGCCAAAGTTCTGCCTGCGCCTTGGGCGACAGGCCTCTGTCTTTTTGTCCGAGCCCGGGGAAGAGCAGGTGTTGTCCCCCGCTCCTTCCCGGACCCACCCTCTGTTTCCCCGAGGATCTGGGTCTCTGTCTTGGTCAAGCTGCTCCCGCCGACTTCGGCGGTCTTGGTCGGGGCACAGAGTTAAGTGGCATTACCGTTCCTCCTCATCTCCCTCCTCTGAGGAGTGGCTTCGATGCAGATGGCGTCGACGTTACGAGGAGTTCATGTGGCAGCAGTTGCTATTGTCCGGGAATCAATAGACTCCGATTCATTCCCCGTCCAGCCAGCAGCTGCTGCCCGAACGGCCGATGCAACCGCTCGCTGCAGTCGAGGTGCCCACTTCAGGGCCGGTTGTTCGTCCGAACCTTGCTACCCCACCGACTTCTGTGGAACCTTGGTCGGGTCACGACCTGCCCCGCAGGTTGTCTGTCACCCTCACTCCCGCCTGCCCTCAGTGGGTGAAGAGTGGCTCAGGCCTGAGGCAGCTCTTTGCAGACCCTTCGGAGTCAGACTCCTCCATGTTCCCCAGTCGGGAAGGCCCGGGGTCCTCTCTGAACTGCTCTGTGGATGACAGCCCATCGTCCTTTCTGGGTCTGCTTCAGCTCATCTCAGAGTTCACTGGGATGCAGCTTGAACCCGTGTCCAAATGGGTCCCTTACCCCTTGACGGAGATTCTAGACCGAGGGGGTTCACCCTCGGAGGCCTTCCCGGTGGCCGAGGCCATTGTCGGCCCGGCCTTGGAGCTCTGGCAGCGGCCTGCTTCCTGTCCTGCGCCCTCGGCCAGGCTGGCCAGGAAGTACTGTCCCTATCGGTTTTTTGCCCGGTTTTTCCGAGCACCCTTCCGCTGAGGGGTTAGTTACCGATAATGTCTTCCAGCGTTCGGTGAACACTCTGGATGTGGATAGGCCCCCCCCCGACAGAGTCCAAAACGATGGACTATGTCGGGCGCAAGGTTTATGCCGGGTCCTCCCTAGGCCTCGGACAGGCCAGCTCGGCCGCACTGATGGCACATTTTTCCCACGCCCTTTTGGGCTCCCTGGATGAGGTGCTTCCTCATCTCCCGGCTGACATGCGGACCACAGTCCAGCGGGTGCTGGACCAGGGTAGGGCGGTGGCGAAGCAGCAGCTTCAGACTGCTCTGGACTTGGGTGATTCCTGTGCCAGGTCGGTAGCGGCCGCGGTGGCCATGCGCCACAGGGCGTGGCTGAGGTTATCCTTTCTCAACGGATACCCAGCACAAGTAGACGGACATCCCCTTCTTGGGGACTGACCTCTTCGGCCCTGGAGTGGAGGGACACCTCCAGGGGACCGAGAGTCCATTCACTCTGGACTCCTCCCCCCGCCAGAGGGACAAGGCACCTGCAGCCACTGCGTAGCACCTTTGCCCCTGCGCTCGACCGCCCGCTAACACCAGCATGAGGGCCAGCAGGCTTGTGCTGGGCATCCTGACCTCAAGCCAGCAGCTTCCTCCAAAGGGAAGCAGGGAGGTAAAGGCTCAGGAGCTCACTCGGCCAGTCCCTCCTCCAAGCCTGCTCAGTGATTGGCTGAGGGGCACCGTCCCCGGCCTCGTCACCCCTACCTGGGGTCCCCCTGTGGGGAGACAGCTCCGCCCCTCCTCCGCCTGGTCCGCTTTCACGGACCGCTGGGTGTCGGAGGTGTTAGAGGAAGGTCCTGCCTCTGGATTGCGAGCAGGCCCCACCCTTTCGAGCTCTTGCCCCTCGGGGCCATGGGGCCCGCATCCTCACTGTTGGCCCACCGAGCCGACTTGCCTTGCCCCTCGAGATGGAGGTGATCAGGAAGGTGGCAGATCCTCCTCCAGACTCTGGGTTTGTGTCCAGGTATTCCTGGTCCCCAAATGGACAGGGGGCTTGCGCCCCATCCTTGACCTGCACAACGGGATGGTCTCTCTGACTCAGATATCCCATCCTCGGAGCGAGGCATGTGGCTCTATTTCCTGGACCTCCAGGACGTACTTTACACTTCGATCCATCTATTTCTTGGGAGACTCCTCCATTTCTAAGCGGGGGATCTCTTTACGAGTTCCAGGCCATGCCCTTCGGTCTCTTATCAGCGGCATTCCTGCGGCACCGAAGGGTCCGGGCGTAACCCCACCCGGATGGCGGCCTGACTGCAACCCCTCCAGGGCGGAGGGGGACGGTCCAGAGTTCTGGCCCTCTAGGTTGCTCTGACTGGTCTCTCTAATGGAGCCATGTTGGAACTCGTGTCTAAGCAGGTGATCCTTTCTTCGGGACGAAGCTTGACTCTTGAGTCTGAGCTCGGCTCCCAGCGGACAGGGCCGAGGTTCTTCCTCCCTTACCTAGTCATGTCTGACTGGACAATTGCGCCCTGCCCGGGACTTCCTGGTGGCCTGCACCAGCGTGGTCTGTTTGGACCTGCCGGTCCATGCGTCACCTCAATGGGGGCTGGCCAGCCAGCGGTCACAACACTGCGATCCTTTGGACCAGTCGGTGACAACAGCCCAGGGGTTGGGGAACACTCTCCTTCGGACCGTTCCAGCTCTTCTGCAGGAGAACATCCCGTTCGTCCTCTCAGAGTCGACGGTCTTCTCCGACCGATGCATCTCTGGGTGGGGGTGCCCATCAAGGGGAATACAGAGTGCACCGCCTCTGGTCCTCTCGGGAGTCCTGATGTCATTCCAACCTGCTGGAGCTCCAGGCGGTCCGCTTAGCTCACACCGTTCACTCAGTCTGTGCGGGGTCTAGTGGTTTAGGTCCAGGCGGACAATACCACGACCATGTGCTACCTAACCCGCCAGGGTCGGATGAGCCCCTTGCCATTGCGTAAGGAGGTTCTCCGCATTGGGTCTTGCGCGCAGCTGGGAGGCGGTTCCCTAGCCATTTCGATGGCAGGAGCCTCCAGCACCCTGGCTGATGTCCTAAGCCGGATAAGGGCTGCGCCTCACAAGTGGTCTCCCTGCCAGAGGTAACACAAGATCTTTCTCCCTCTAGGTCACGCCTCGCGCGGACCTTTGTTTTTTCCCTCCAGGGAGAATACGAGGCCGAGACTGTCTTAAGCCTGCCCCGTCAGCAAGGTTCGCTGTTGGGGATGCCTTTGAGGCCACAGACCCCGGGCCTGTTCTACGCCTCTCCCCCATTTACCTTGACCCTCAGGCAAGGCAAGGAGGGACTAGGGCGCAGGTGATTCTGGTAGCCCCAGACTGGTTTTGCCAGCTCTGGTATCCAGCTCTCCTCAGTCTCAGCCCCAGGCTCCTAAGGCGGCTTCCAGCCCGCCTGGCCCTGATCTGTTATTAGGGGAAGGTATTCCATCCGGACCTGCAATCCCTACACCTGACGGCCTGGTCCCTGTGCGTCTAGTGGCCAGGCCTTGGGTCTTCCGGCAAGGTCCTCGACGTTGTTGAGGCGTCCTGCCAGGAGTCTACCAGATATGCTACTCCTTCAAATGGAAGAGTTCTCCATTTGGAGTTAGGATAGGGCCTGGTCCCCTCTCCTGTTCCTCGGCGAGCATTCCGGACTACCTGTGGTCCGTTCTTCTTCTTGAGCAAGGGCTTCGGTCGACGACCCTTAAGGTGCTCCTGATAGCCACTCCTGTCTTCCGGGCGCGGGCCGGAAGGTAGTTGGTGGCGCAGGAAAGGTGGTCTGGCGCTTTCCAAGGCCTTGGATCACACCTCCCCTCTGGGGAGAGTATCCCCATCTCTGTGGGATCTTACTCTGGTATGGGCTTAGCTCACGGGCAAGTCGTTTGAACCTTTGCACAGGTGCGATTTCCCTCACCTGTTGTGGAAGAACACCTTCTTGGGGGCTACCACGCCAACCAGAAGGCTGGGAGAGCTCCAGGCGCTCCTTTGAGTCTCCTTATCTGGTCTTCCACAGGGACAAGGTTGTCCTGCACCCCACCTGAAGTTCCTTCCGAAGGCGGTGGCGGAGTTTTTCCCTAACTGGGTATTGTCTCTGCCGGGGTTCAACCCCATTCACTCCTCAGAGGCCGCATATAGGATCCATTGGGACCCTAATTTAGCACTCGCCTTCCCAGGAAGCGTAGGACTGAAGTTCAGGAGAGGTTCGCCAGCTGTTTGTCATCTACGTTGAAGCCGCACCTGGCAGACCTGCAGCCAAGCGGACGACGAGCGGGTGGGTCACCTCCTGCATAGATCTCCGCTATAGGTGGGCGGGCATGGAGCCTCCCAGAGGGATAAGTGCTCATTTTACCCACACTTCCGCTGCATCGGTGGCTGCTTACAAGGATACCCCTGTCCAGGATATCCGTAGGGCTCCTACCTGGAAGCTGGCATATACCGTTTTTATCCCCTTCCACATTGACCTTGGGTCACGCCAGGATGTTGGTCGGGGCCTTGGTTCTCCAGTCCTTACTCCCTAAGTAGGGGGTGTGCGCCTTGCCTCCCTCCTCCCGGAGAACTGCTAGGAGTCTGCCAAATAGTGCGGATGAACAACATATCCATGTCCCTAGAAACAGAGGTTACTCACCTGTAACAGGAGTTCTAGGAATGGTTCATGTTGTTCATCCACACGACCCACCCGGCCTCCCCGGCTTCGACGCACAACCTGGCTTCCAGCAGGCTAGATCTGGTGTCATGGGGCGGAGCAGAGAGTTTTACCACTCGGGTGGGTGGGAGGAGCCAGCTTGACCTTCTGGCAAGAGTTAAAGCGGCAAGGAACCTGCCAGATAGTGTGGATGAACAACATATACCATTCCTAGAACTCCTGTTACAGGTGCGTAACCTGTTTTTGTTTTGTTTTTTCCCATAGGATAGCATTACGGCGTTCGCTGCGCCTACTCAGACTGTAACTCAAGCTTAAATCACGGACTTTTAGTCAAAAATTCTTAGCTCCTCATGGGGCTAAGTACAAAACTAGCCAGGAAAGTGATAATTCATATTACTTTTACATTTTTTCTGTCGTATGGTTACTGACATATAAGCAATTTACTATTCCAAGTCCTCATTTTTGTGTTGAGACTCGTTATTTTGCATACATTCTTTGTACTCGCTGTCTTTCTCTATACACCTTTTGGGGAAAAAACAGCCTGTGTGCTTACATTACTGTTACCATTACGGATTCGGGATCCGCGGTCGTTGTGTAGGGTCCTAGTGCGTTTTAGGTACTGGACTGTCTTGCGGCTGCACTCTAACCTGTGTTTCTAACTTTGGCGTGGTGCCTGCTTGCTTAACTACTTTCTTTCATTCCTCTGAGTTTATTTTTGCGGGACTTGGAGAAGACGGGATTCACCGTGATTGGGTTTATTAGGATTACTGGGCACTTTTTTGGTATTTTCAAGGCCGTGGTGACTTATTGGGATTTACGTTTGGTCCATTTGGAGTGGTACTGTCATGTCGGCAGAGACTACTATGACTTAGGGTCCTGTTTTCTTGGAGTCTGGGATCTGTTCTTGTTTTTGGCTCTAGCTCTGGTGACCTGCACAGGGGTTAGGGGTCGGGGCCTGTTGGAGAGCTGGCCTTTGATCCTGTTTCCCCCTAGACTCCCGGCGGAGTCTGTCGGAGGGCTGATCCGGCTTGGAGTCGTGGTGTTGGGTCACCATTGTAGCTTGGTAGCTGCTGCTGAATCTATTTTAATGGAACCTGCAACCTGATGTGTGGCTTCATTTGGAAATTTGGAGTTCCTGTTCCCTGAATCCTATCTGGAAACATTGGCTTTTTGGATTTATCAAGGATTTGGGGCCAGTATCATTGATTTTCTTTAGTGTGCCAATTAAGTGATTGGAGAGTGCCTGCAAGATAAGTGACTATGGAAATATTAACTGTTTATATTATATTACTGTTTTTAAGAAATTGTTTTTTCAGCCCAGGTGGTTGATACATATGGTTTATTGTATTTGTTTTGAGGGATAATTTAGCAGTGAGTGTGCTTGTTTCCAGCTTATGGCCCACCCTGCTTGGTTCAGTAAGTGTGTCCTGGAGGGTGGTCTTTAAATTATTCCCTCCTTGTATTTTTATTCATTTTTACTGTCATTAGTGTTAGTTTTGTCTTATTTTATTATCCCCTGGCCGTGAGAGGGCCCGTGGCTATAAGTCTAATTTAGTGTATTTGTTGTACTAGATTATTAGTTTATTTTTAATTCTTTGTGGTGGGTGGTGGTGTTTATTTTATTTGTGGTTTTATTTTAAGGCAGCCTGATGTGCTGGCCAGCCTCACCTGCTGTATCGTTACTTGGCCTCTGCTCTCCATGCCTCCGCCCCTTTCTTGTCCCCTTACCAGCCCATGTTTACCATCGGTGTGCGGGCATTAGGATTCTCGTGGGGATGGAGGGTCGAGGGTGCTCTCAATAGGGGTGGTTAGGCCTAGAAGGCGCCCTGAGGCGAAATGGTTTCTGGAGCGTGGTAGTCCCGTTCTGGTTCCCCATGCAAATGGGCACCTCCAGTATTGGAGGGAAAGTGGCTGGGACAACTCGTCAACCTCGTCTAACCCGGGCGTTGTTGTGCAATGCCAGATCTGTCTGTAATAAGACGGGTCTTATTGCGGACTTTGTTGCAGGGGGCAGATCTGGCTTGCATTACCGAGACCTGGTTGGATGGGAATGCGGCCCTGTTTCTAGAGGCCGCTGTTCCTACTGGGTTCTCTGTTATACATCGACCGAGATTAGATCGGGGGGGGGCGTTCTGTTTCAAGATCGGATTGGGCCTAACTGGTGTTCCAGTTGAGGAGGCAAGATCATTTGAGTGTACTGTGGTAGCTGGTGTGGGGTGCAGGATTGCTGTCATTTACCATCCACCAGGGGATGAGAAGCTTTTCCTGTAGGAAATAGCAGATTTTGCCGACGACATGGCCTTGGAATTGCCCAGATTGATGGTGCTGGGCGATTTCAATGCGTGGGTTGAGGATGAATCTTCACTTTTTGGTCTACATTTCCTCCAGGTGATGACATCGCTGGGCTTCACACAAGCCGTTTCCACAGCTACCCATAAAGGTGGTCACTCTCTTGATCTTGTTTTTCTCCTGGGGATCGAGGCGTCCGATTTGGTGGTGGAACCAGTCGGTTGGTCTGATCATTATTTTGAGGCCCCCCTGGGCAGGTCGGCCCCTGTGGAGTTGGTAAAGTACCGCCCATTGCGGGATGTTGTCCCTGAAGACCCGATGGCGGTCCTTGACTTCTCGTTGTTTGACGAATTGTGCTCTGATCCTGAGCGGCTAGTGGTGGCCTATAATGAGGCCATCTGTGCTGCCCTCTATCAGATTGCACCTGCCCGTGTTCGCCCCCTTCCGCGCAGTCCCATTGCTCTTTGGTTTGACGAGGCGTTGAGAGGGCTGCGTAGGTTGGAGCAAGACTGCCTCTGATGCTGACCACCTTATTTTGTTAGAGCATAATAGGCTCTATCAAACAGAAATTTCCCATAAGAAGGCAGAATTGCTGTCCAGGGAAATTTCTGTTGCTCGAAATCGACCGGCTCAGCTCTTCAGAACTGTCGACAGACTGTGCAACCCAGTCTGTCAGCAGATCCGTCGAGTTTTTATACAGATTGACTGTGAGGAGATCGCTTGGTTCTTCGTAAATAAGGTGGAAGACATCCGGAGGCAGTGTCCCCGACCCCGCTCTAAGGTTGTTGCAGTTGATCAGTGCTTTGTCGCGGAGCCTGGAATTTCCTAGAGTACTTTTGATCTGCCGGATTTCGTAGACACTATGAGGATTGTCCGTGAGATGCGCCCAACGTGCTGTAGGCTGGATCCGGGTCCTACTTCCCTGATTTTGGGATGTAGCAAGTTTATCGGCCCGGTCCTTGCTCCGATTATCCGGTGCTCCATGGAGACCGGAGTTTTCCCTAGCTCTCTGAAGGAAGGGGTGGTGACTCCCCTTCTGAAGAAAACGTTCTTGGACCCGGATGACCTAGATAACTACCGCCCGATCTCTAACCTCCCTTTTGTAGGGAAGGTTATTGAAAAAGTTGTGGCGGCTCAATTAGACAACCATTTGACCATCCATATTCTATACGAACCTCTCCAGTCTGGTTTTCGTAAAAGGCATAGCACCGAGACTGCTCTGGTTCGGGTGCTCAATGATCTCCTGATGGTGAGAGATCGGAGACACCGTTCTATTCTGGTTCTCCTTGATATGTTATCAGCCTTTGATACTGTGGATCATGGGGTTTTGCTCGAACGCCTGAGGTCCATCTGTGGACTTTCAGGTATGGTCCTCAGATGGTTTTCATCTTACCTCGAGGGGAGAACGCAGACAGTGGTCTCGGGATTACATTCTTCCGGGGCTTTCTCTCTGCCCTGCGGGGTACCACAGGGTTCGGTGCTTTCCCCCCATGTTGTTCGCAGTATATATGCTACCCCTCGGAGACGTAAGACGGTATGAGCTGAGGTTTCACTGCTATGCTGATACCCAGCTCTACCTGTCTTTTGCACCTGACCAGGTTAGTGCTGTCTCGGTGCTGAATAAGTGCCTTGCAGACATCCAAGACTGGATGAATACCAGCGGTTTAAAGTTGAATCCGGGAAAGACAGGTTATGGTTGTGGACCCGGCCGCGGGGTTGGGGTTTCAGGTGAGGTCCCCTCTGGAATAATTCTGGGGAGCCAGATCCCCATTTCTGAGCAGGTAAGTAACCTGGGTGTAGAGCTTGACACAGAGTTGACCCTTTGTTACCAGGTGTCTGCTGTTGTCAGGACTGCATTTTCCATTTTAGAAATATCTCCAGGATTAGGCACCTGGTTCCTCCTGGTGATTTGCCGGTTCTAGGGACATGGATATGTTGTTCATCCACACTTATGGGCAGGTTCTTTGCCGCTTTAAATCTTGCCGGAAGGTCTTCAAGCTGGCTCCTCCCACCCACCAGGGTGGTAAAACTCTCGGCTCCGCCCCATGACGCCAGATCTTCCTTACCGCTTGGAAGCTCAGGTTCCCTCCTTAACGCGCTGCGTTTAAGACTGGTTCCTAATTCTTCGGAAGTTCGAAATCAAAAAGATTTTTGCTAAAAAGACTTCGGTCTTCTTCTCCTCGCGGCTGCAATGGACAAATCGACTCCCGGTTTTCGGAGGTGCCCTTGCAGGCAGAAGATGTCTAGGACGGATCCGCACTCCACGTGCGTCTACTGCCTGGGCCTTGAGCACGACCCACAGGCCTGCGACTTGTGCTCTTCCTTTTCAGCCTACGTCCTTGAAGACCGTACTGCCCGATTACAACTGGGGCGCCCCGAGAAAAGAATTCCACCGGTGAAATCTAAAGAGGCCCGATTGGCGGTGTCAGCGGCGGGCTCGGCGGATCAGCTCGAGCAGATGATCGCCCTCGAAGAGGAGGTGGCGCGGGCCGCTTCTACCTCGACTGCAGCATTTGTCCCGCTCTCTCGGTGCCTCGTACTCTGCTTCTTTTAAGGAGCTTTGTCTGACCCTCTTGACCAAAGGTGAGGGTCCAACTTCTTCGGGACCTTTTTCCAGGTCCAAAAAGAGCAAAAGTAAGTCTCAGTCGACGCTCTTGGGAGCGGGAAAGATCCCCCTTCCCTTGTCGACAGTCGACTTCGGTCGACCCCTCAGCTTCGGCCACTGGCTTCATGGTGTCCCCGTCAGGCCAGTTGACCGAGACTCCGTCGACGCGGTCAAGATTTTTCTCGAACCGTTAGAAGGGTTGTCGGCTGAGAAGCTGAGAATCCCCTCTCCCAGTTCCCCAGTGGGAGTTGAGATCCATCGGCTCGTCTGTGCCTCCGGTTCGGAGCCTTAGGTAGGATCGTCCGGGCGAGATGCGATTGCTTTCCGACACTTCTCCTCGCCTTCCATGACCTGAGTAGAGACTCTAGGTCTCCTGACATCCTCGTAGTCCAGCAGATCCTGCCGCCATGGTAGGTCGACAATGACGCGCTCTTCCTCGGACGAGGGAGGCTTCGGTATGAGATTCGTCCGGAGGTATGAGGAACTCACGTGGCAGCAGCTCCTTTTGACGGGAATAAGCAGCAGATCGTCTTCCCGAGCCATTAAGTGGCTGTCACGGGCAGCGAAACAACCCCTCGTTGTAGTCGAGAGCCTGTTCTCAGGCGGTTGTTGACCAATTCCAGCTGCCCACCGATTCTGGTGGAACCTCCGCCTCCACAGCCACTAGTTGGGGCTCCGACCAAAAATTCTCGGTCGGCCTTGGGTTTCCTATAGACTGTCTGTCACCCTCACTCGATAAACCTCGACAGGCGGAGGGTGGCTCAGGCCCGAGCAGCTCTTTGAGGACTCTTCCGAGTCCGATGATAGATTCCTCCCTCTTCTCCAAGCGCATGGACTTGGAGTCCTCGGGAGGGCAGTCCAATGGACGATAGCCTTCGTCCTTCTTAAAGGTTACTTCGACTCATCTCTGAGTCCACCGGGATGAAGCTCGAACCCGTTTCTAAACGGGCCAGGTATCCCCTCACGGAGATTCTGGACCGAGGGGATTCTCCTACGGAGGCCTTTCCGGTGGCCGAAGCCATAGTGGGTCCGGCCTTGGAACTTTGGCAGTGTCCTGCTTCCTGCCCTGCGCCTTCGGCCAGGTTGGCCAGGAAGTATGCGGTCCCTACCAGTTCCCTGTCGGTTTTGAACACCCCTCGGCCGGGGTTGGTTACTGACAAGCGTTTTCGGCGTGCGGGAAACGCCAAGGGATCAGGACAAACTTCCCGACAAAGGAATCAGAAATTGGATTATGCGGGCAGAAAGTCTATGCTGCGTGTCCTCTCGGCCTTCATCCAGGCCAGTTCGGCCGTCCTCATGGCACATTTTCTCCACGACCTGTTGGGCTCCCTGGATGAGGTTGTCCCTTATCTTCCCGCAGATCTGCAGACTACGGTCAGGCAGGTGCGGGACCAGGGGCAAGCGGTGGCAAACAACAGCTCCAGACTGCGTTAGACATGAGGGACTCATGTGCAGGTCTGTGGCGGCAGCAGTGGCCATGCGTGCGGTCCGGGCTTGGCTGAGGATATCCACCTTTTACCTCGGATACCCAGCACAAGTTGGTGGATGTTCCCTTTTGGGGGACTGACCTCTTCGACCCCTGGGGTGGAAGGTCACCTGCAGAGGATCGAGAAGTCAATGCTGCATCGGACTCTGTCTCTTCCGCTCAGGACAAAGGCCGAAGCCACAGCCTAAGCCCTTCATCCTTCTCGCCAGCGGCATCGCCCGGACCAACGTCAGGGCCAGAAGCTCGACCGTGGTATCTAAACCCAAAACCGTCTGCTTCCTCAACAGGAAGCAGGAGGTAAGGCCCAGAGGTCCCTCGGCGGTCCCTCCTCAAAGCCTGCCCAGTGACAGGCTGAGGGGGTCGCCCCATCCCTGTCACCTCATCCTGGTTCCCCGTGGAGAGGCAGCTCAGGCACACTTCCTTTCCGCCTGGTCCGCTGTTACCACGGACAGGTGGGTACTGAGGTGGTGGGGAGGAAAGCCTACCTCTGGAATTCGAGCAGGCCCGCCCTTCAGAGCTGTCACACCTCTGGGGCCTTCGAGTCACCCAGCCTCACTGGCGGCTGCCCGAGCCGACATGCGCCTCCCTTCTCCAAAGGAGGTGATCCGCAGTGGAGACCCCCTTTCAGGCTTCCGGGGTTCGTGTCCAGGTATTTTCCTGGTTCCGAAGCAGACGGGGCTGGCCCTGTTCTCAACCTACGACCTGAACAAGTTCCTAGGTCTCGAACCTTCAGGATGATGTCACTCTGGGCATGAATAATACCATCTCTGGAACATGGCATGTGTTCTGCTCTCTGTGGACCTACAGGGCCAGCGTTCTTTCACGTCCCTATCCGTCCGTACGCCGGAGATTCCTCCGGCTTTCGGCGTGGGAGGATCCCTCTTCAAGTTCGAGCCATGCCCTTCGGCTTATCTCAGCTCAGGGTCTTCACCAAATGCATAGCAGTGGTGACAGCATTCCCTGACGCCGAGGGGTCCAGGTGTGCCCACCTGGACAATTGGCTGATGGCAGCCTCCTCCCAGGCCGGAGGTGGAGGCGGTCCTGAGATCTAGTCCTCAGGTTTGCTCTCAAGTTGGTCTTCTCATCAGCGAGGCCAAGTCGAACTTCGAGCCGAAGCAGGTGATCCCTGTTCATCAGGGCAGGCTCGACTCTCTTGAGCCGACACGGCTCCGGCGGACAGGGCGAGGTTCTTACACCTCCTTTGCCCAAATCATTTCTGGTTGGGCAGCATCTCCCGGGACTTCCACGCCTCCCTGGGTCTCATCGGCCTGTACCAGCGTGGTCCGTTTGTGCGCTGGCACATCGCCCTTCAGTGAGGACTGGCCAGCCAGTGGTCCTAGCAGCTGCAATCCATTGGACCAGCTAGTGATGGTGACCCAGGAGATGTGGAGCAGCTCTCGGTGGTGGACCGTTCCATCTCATCTGCAGGGAGGGCATCCTGTTTGTCCGCCCGGAGCAGACGGTCTCTCTGATCGACCGATGCCTCTCTGATGGGTTGGGGTGCCCATCTGGGGAACACAGAGGTGCGGCCTCTGGTCCCAGGAGTCCCTATGCCACATCAACCTGCTGGAGCTCAGGCGGTCCCTAGCTCTCACCGCCTTTGCTCCGTTTCTCCGGGGTCAAGTGGTCAGAGTCCAGGCGGACAATACCCACGACCATGTACTACCTGAACCGCCAGGCGGGGGCGCACTGCATGCTTCTGTGCAGGAAGCTCTCCACATTTGGTCACTAAAGTGCGAGCCTGGAGCGGATCTCTAGCCATTCATGTGGCGGAGCCTCCAACACCCTACGGCCGATGCCTAGGCGGATAGGGCTGCATCTCACGAGTGGTCTCTCCCTGCCGGAGTAGTACAAGATCTGTTCTCCCACTGGGGCACACCTCAGGTGGACCTGTTTGCCTCAGGAGAGCGAGAAGCTGAGCTGTTTATGCCCGCCCCCTCAGCAGGGCGCGCTGCAGGGGATGCCTTCTTGAGGCTGTGGACCCCGGGCCTCTTTGCGCCTTCCCCATTTCCCTTGATTCACAGGTGCTTCTCAAGGCAAGGAGGGACAAGGCGCAGGTGATTCTTATAGCCCCCAGACTGGCCCCGCCAGTTCTGGTACCCAGATCTCCTCAGCCTCAGCTCCAGGCTCCCGAGGCAGCTTCCAGCTCGCCCGGACCTGCTCTCAATCAGGGGAAGGTGTTCCATCCGGACCTTCAATCCCTGCACCTGACGGCCTGGTTCCTGAGCGGCTAGAGTTCCAGGCTTTGGGTCTTTCCGAGGAGGTCCTCAATGTTGTTGAGGCGTCCTGTAAGGAGTCGACCAGAAAATGCAACGCCTTCAAATGGAAAAGATTCTCCATTTGGTGTCAGGGCAAGGGCTTGGACCCTTCCTCCTGTTCTGTGGCAAGCATTTTGGACAATTTATGGTCCTTTCTAGTCAAGAGGCTTAGGTAGAGCGACCTAAAGGTGCACCTGGCAGCCATCTCTGCTTACCAGGCCGGGGGAGCAGTCTGTGGCGCAGGAAAGGTGGTGCAGGCCTTTTTCAAGCCTTGATCACATTTCCCCCTCCGGTAGAACCTCCACCTCCATGGGATTTACTGCTGGTACTGGCAAAGCTCATGGGCAAGCCATTCGAACCAGTGCACAGGTGTGATCTCTCTCACCTATCGTGGAAGACCGCCTTCTTGGTGGCTATCCGTCAGCCAGAAGGTTGGGAGGCTCAGGCGCTTTGCATAGAGTCTCCTTACCTGGTCTTCCACAGGGACAAGGTTGTCCTCGCCCCCACCGAAATTCCTTCCAGAAGGTGGTGTGGGAGTTTCAACTTAACCAGGTGCTGATTCTGCGGTGTTTCTACCCCAATCACACCTCGGAGGCGAATATAGGCTCCATACTCTGGACCCTAGAAGAGGCTGCATATTATAAGGAAGCGCCGCGGCTGAAGTTGAGGAGAGGTTTGCCAGCTGTTTGTCACCTACGCTGAAGCTGCACCTGGCAGACCTACAGCCAAGCGGACGATAGGCAGGTGGGTCACCTCCTGCATAGATCGCTGCTATAAGTTAGTGGGCATGGAGCCTCCCAGAGGATAAGAGCTCATTCTACCCGTCATACTGCTGCATCAGTGGCTGCTTCCAGGGCGTCCCTATCCAGGAAATCTGCAGGGCTGCTGCCTGGAAGTTAGCACACACCTTTATTACCCATTACCACATTGACCTTGAGTCAGCGGGATGCTGGTTTTGGGGCCTCGGTTCTCCAGTCTTTATTCCCTAAGTAGGGGTGTGTGCGCTTCCTCCCTCCTCGCGGAGAACTGCTAGGAGTCTGCCAGACAGTGTGGCCAGAACAACATATCCATGTCCTAGAAATACAGGTTACTGCCTGTAACAGAGTTCTAGGAATGGTATATGTTGTTAAATCCCACATACCTGACCGGCCTTTGGCCCTGAGCTTCCAGCCGGGCCAGATCTGGTGTCATGAGGCGGGCCGAGAGTTTTACCACCCAGGTGAGTGGGAGGAGCCAGCTTGAAGACCTTCCGGCAAGATTTAAAGCGGCAAGGATACCTGCCGATAAGTGTGGATGAACAACATATACCATTCCTAGAACTCCTGTTACAGGTGAATAACCTGTATTTTTGGTCCACGCCTTTGTGACATCTTGCTTGGATTACTGTAACTCCCTGTACCTAGGGCTTGCTGGGGTTGATATCCGCCGCTTGCAGCTAGTGCAGAATGCAGCAGCACGTTTGACGGGGGTTTCAAGAAGATCTCGTATCACCCCAGTGTTGCGCTCTCTGCACTGGCTGCCTATACAGTGGCGGATCACCTTTAAAGTGAGTCTTTTGACCTACAAAGTCCTACATGGGTACGGTCCTGACTACTTGAAAGAGCTTTTGTTGCCGTACACCCCTCTGAGACAGCTTCACTCGGCTGACGAGGAGTTGCTGGAGATTCTGAGGGTTACCAGCCCTGGTTACCTATCTGATATTCTGGTACCGTCCGCCTCTGTCCGAAATCTCCGCTCCTCTAGTGGTGGCCTCCTTAAAGTTCCAAGAGCAAGATTAAAATCTGCGGGGATCGAGCTTTTGAGTGGCTGCTCCCACTTTCTGGAACTCGTTGCCGTTTGAAGTGAGAGGCCCCCACTCTAAATGCCTTTGAGTCGTCTAAAGACCTTATTTGTGCAAGCTTTTGGGGATTAAATATTTTGTTGTTTTAATGTATAATGTATACGGTATGACATACTATACAGTTTCTGTGCAGCGCCCAGAGCCTGTGGGATTGGGCGTCTTTTTTTAAATAAATTTGATTTTGACGTTTTCTGGACCCCGTGCTTTTGGTTTCGTGGCTCCATCCCTCTGGAATTCTCTACCACGTCCGCTCCGAGAGAGTACAACAGTGGATATTTTTAAAAAGGCTTTAAAGTCCTTTTTATGGAATAAGGCTTTCTAGGGACATGGATATGTTGTTCATCCACACTCATTGGCAGTATCCTTGCCGCTTTAAATCTTGCCGGAAGGTCTTCAAGCTTGCTCCTCCCACCCACCCGGGTGGTATAACTCTCGGCTCCGCCCCATGACGCCTGATCTTCCTTACCGCTTGGAAGCTCAGGTTCCTCATAACGCTCTCGTTTCCGACTGAGTTCCTATTTCTCCGCTTGCGGTTTAAAAATAATATTTTGCAAAAAGACTTCGTCTTGATCCCTCGCAGCTGCGATGGATAAATCGACTCCAGTTTTGGAGATGCCCATGCGGCCGAAGATGTCTCTGACGGATCCACACTCCGCGTGTCTGCTGCTTAGAGCGCATGAGCGCGAACCGTGAGGCTTGCGACCTGTGCTCATCTTTCGGCCTACGTCCTCGGAAGACCGTGCTGCCCGATTGCAACTGGGCCGTCCGAGCGTTCCCTCCGGTGAAGTCCAAGGAGGCCCGGTTAGCGGTGTCAGCGGCGCCGGCTTTCGGCGGATCAGCTCGAGCGGATGGTGCCCTCGAAGAGGCGAGGCGCGGGCAGTATCTTCCCCGACGCGCATTTATCCCGCTCTCTCTGGGTTCTTCCTACGGCTTCCTTTAAGAGCTTTGTCTGTCCCTCTCCACTAAAGGAGAGGGCCTGCGTCTGCTGGACCTTTCTCGGTCCAAAAAGAGGACAAGGGTAGAATCCCTCCCGTCGGCGCTCTTGGGAGTCAGGAAAGGTCCCTCTCCCGGGCGTCGACCGTCGGCTCGGTCGACCGCTCGGCTTGACCACTGGCCTCACGATTGTCCCGTCAGGTCAGTTGACCGAGACTCCCACTGATGAAGTCGAGATTTTTCGACCCATAGACCGAGCTGCCGCCTTTAGCCGAGATTCCCTCTCCCGGTTCCCCGGGGAGTTGAGGATCCCGATGGGCTCGCCTGTGCCTCGGTTCCGGAGCCCTCGGATGGACCTTCCGAGCGAAGAGTGCGGTTCGACCGACCTCCCGCACGACCCGGAAATTCCGGGACTCTCGGTCTCGGTCACGGACCTCTTGCGGTCAGCCGTTCCCCGTCATGGCGGTCTCGGTCTCGGCACGCGATGAGCGGCGTCGCCGCTTCGTCCTCGTCCTCCTCACCGGATGAGGGCTTAAGCGTAGATGCGTCGGCAGTAGAGACCTTATGTTGCAGCAACTCCTCCTGGCTGGGGAATAAGAAGCGACTCGGGGGAGCCTTCCCCGACGATTAAGTGGCTGTCACGGACAGCCGACACAACCCCTCGACTTGTCCGAGGAGCCTATACCCAGGCCGGTTTGTTAGGCCAAAACCAGCTGCTCCACCCGATTCGGTGGAACCTCCGCCTCCACAGCCACCATCTGGGGCTCCGACCAGGATTCTCGGTCGGCTAAGGGTTTACCCATCGGCTGTCAGTTACCCTCCTCCCGCCGACCGGCAGGTGAAGGGTGGCTCAGGCCAGGGCAGCTCTTCGAGGACTCTTCCGAGTCGAAGATGATTCCCTCCTTCTTCTCAAGCGACTGGACTTGGAGTCTGGAAGAGGTCAGCCAATGGGCGATAGCCGTCGTCCTTCCTAGGACTGTAGGCTCATCTCGGAGTCTACCGGGATGGAGCTCGAACCCGTTCCAAGCAGGCCGGTATCCCCTCACGGAGATTCTGGACCCGAGGGATTCTCCGACGGGAGGCCTCTTCGGTGGCCGAGGCCATAGTGGGTCGGCACTGGAACTTTGGCAGCGCCCTGCTTCCTGCCCTGCCTTCCGGCCAGGATGGCCAGGAAGTATCTGGTCCCCTACGGTTCCTTGTCCGGTTTTCGGAACACCCTCTGCTGAGGGTTGGTTACCGACAGCGTTTTCCGGTAGCGCCCGGCAAGCATGAGGATGTGGACAAACCTCCTGACAAGGAGTCCAAGAATGGACTATGTCGGGGCGAAAAGTCCCTACTCGTCCTCTCTGGCCTTCGTCCAGGCCAGTTCGGCCGTCCTCATGGCACATTTTCTCATGCCCTGTTGGGCTCCCTGGATGAGGTCATCCCTCATCTTCCCGCCGATCTGCAGACTACGGTTAAGCAGGTGCGGGACCAGGGCAGGGCAGTGGCCAGACAGCAGCTCAGACTGCTTTGGATGTAGGGGACTCATGTGCCAGATCGGTGGCCGCAGTGGCTAGCGTCGGCGAGGCTTGGCTGAGGATATCCACCTTTACCCGGATACCCAGCACAAGTTGGCGGATGTTCCTTTTGGGGACTGACCTCTTGACCCTGGGGTGGAAGGTCACCTGCAGAGGATCGAGAAGTCCAATGCCACCTTGGACTCTGTCTCTTCGCTCAGAAGGACAAGGCATGAACCACAGCCTAAGCTCCTTTCGTCCTTCTGTGCCCCGGCGGCCCCGGCAACGTCAGGGCCAGCAGGCTCGGCCTTGGCATCCCAAACCCAAGCCGCGGCTTCCTCTAACAGGAGGAGGGAGGAAAGGGCCCAGGAGGTCCGGCGGTCCCTCCTCCAAAGCCTGCTGATGTGACAGGCTGGGGTGTGGCCCCCATCCATCACCTTACCCCTGGGTCCCATTGGGGACTGGCTCGACACTTCCGTTCCGCCTGGTCCTGTTACCACGGACAGGTGGGTCTTGGAGGTGGTGGGAAGAGGCCTGCCTCTGGATTGAGCAGGCACCACCCTTCCAGAGCAGTCGCCCCTCGGGGACCCGGGATCCCCAGCCTCACTGGCTCGTCGAGCCGACATCACTCTCCTCCTCGAAGGAGGTGGTAAGAGGTGGTGGACCCTCCTTCCAGACCCAGGGTTTGTGTCCAGGTACTTCCTGGTTCCGAAGCAGACGGGGGCTGGGCGCCCCATTCTCGACCTACGACCTAAACAAGTTCCTAAGGTCTCGAACCTTCAGGATGGTCACTCTGGCTCAGATAATACCATCCTTGGAGCAGCGTGTGGTTCTGCTCTCTGGACTTGCAGGGCTGCGTTTTTCCGTCCTATCCGTCCATCTCACCAGAGATTCCCTCGCTTCGGCGGAAGGATCTCTCTTGAGTTCAAGCCATGCCCTTGGCTTGTCTCCAGCTCCCAGGGTCTTCACCAAATGCATGGCAGTGGTGACAGCATTCTCTTGGCGCCGAGGGGTCGGTGTACCCTACCTGGGACGACTGGCTGATAGCAGCTCCCTCCAGGAAGGAGGCGGAGTGGTCAGAGATCTGGCCTCCAGGTCTGCTCTCAACTGGGCCTCCTTATAACGAGGCCAAGTCGGAACTCGAGCGAAGCAGGTGATTTTATTCATCAGGCGCAGCTCGACTCTCTTGAGCCAGGCTGGCTCCCGGACAGGGCGAGGTTCTTTCCTCCTTTGCCCGATCATTTCTGGTTGGGCAATTGCCCCTGCCGGGACTTCCTCGCCTCCTGGGTCTCATGGCGGCCTGTACCAGCGTGGTCGTTGGGCCCGCTGGAACATCGCCCTTCAGTGGGACTGGCCAGCCAGTGGTCACTAACGCTGCGATCCCTTGGACCAGCTTGTGCCGGTGACACAGGGATGTGGAATGCTCTCCAGTGGTGGACCGTTCAGATCATTTGCAGGAGGGCATCCGTTCGTCCGCCCGAGCCGGCGGTCTCTCTGTCGACCGATGCCTCTCTGATGGGTTGGGGTGCCCATCTGGGGAACACAGGGCTCATGGCCTCTGGTCCCAGCGTCGATGCCACATCAACCTGCTGGAGCTCCGAGCGGTCGCTAGCTCTCACCGCCTTTGCTCCGTTCCTCCGGGGTCAAGTGGTCCGAGTCCAGACGGACAATACCACGACCATGTACTATCTAAACCGCCAGGCGGGGCGGCTCCATGCTTCTATGCAAGGAAGCTCTCCGCATTTGGTCACTCGTTGCGCAGCCTGGAGGCGGATCTCCTAGCCATTCCGTGGCAGGGCCTCCAACACCCTGGCCGATGCCCTGGCCGGATAGAGGCTGCATCCCACGAGTGGTCTCTCCTGCCGGAGGTAGTACAGCATCTGTTCTCCTTTGGGGCACACCTCAGGTGGACCTGTTTGCCTCCATGGAGAACGCGAAGCTGAGTCTGTTCCATGCCCGCCCCCCTCAGCAGGGCTCGCTGCAGGGGGATGCCTTCTCGAGGCAATGGACCCCGGGCCTCTTTTACGCCTTTCTCCCATTTCCCTTGATCCACAAGGTGCTTCTCAAGGCGAGGAGGGACAAGGCGCAGGTGATTCTGATAGCCCCAGACTGGCCTCGCCAGTTCTGGTACCCAGATCTCCTCAGTCTCAGCTCCAGGACTCATGGCAGCTTCCAGCTCGCCGGACCTGCTCTCAGTCAATCAGGGGAAGGTGTTCCATCCGGACCTTCAATCCCTGCACCTGACGCCTGGTTCCTGAGCGGCTAGAGTTCCAGGCTTTGGGTCTTTCCGCCGAGGTCCTCAATGTAGTTGGCGGCCCGTGAAGGAGTCGACCAGAAAATGCTATGCCTTCAAAATGGAAAAGGTTTTCCATTTGGTGTCAGAGCAAGGGCTTGGACCCTTCCTCCTGTTCCTTGGCAAGCATCTTGGACTATTTATGGTCCCTTTCTAGTCAAGGGCTTAGGTCGGCGACCCTAAGGGTGCACCTGGCAGCCATCTCTGCTTGCAGGCGCGGGCCGGGAGCAGTCGAGTGGCGCAGGAGAAGGTGGTCTGGCGCTTTTTCAAGGCCTTGATCACATTTCCTCAGTCAGTGCGGAACCCCACCTCCGTGGGATCTACTGCTGGTACTGGCAAAGCTCATGGGCAAGCCATTCGAACCTATGCACAGGTGTGCTCTCTCTCACCTGTCGTGGAAGACTGCCTTCTTGGTGGCTATCCGTCAGCCAGAAGGATGGGAGAGCTCCAGCGCTTTCCATCGAGTCTCCTTACCTGGTCTTCCACAGGGACAAGGTTGTCCTCGCCCCACCGAAATTCCTTCCGAAGGTGGTGTCGGAGTTTCACCTTAACCAGGTGTTGACTCTGCCAGTGTTCTACCCCAATCACACCTCGGAGGCAATATAGGCTCCATACTCTGGATCCTAGAAGGGCGCTCGCTTATTATAAGGAGCGCACGGCTGAAATTCGGGGAGAGGTTCGCCAGCTGTTTGTCACCTACGCTGAAGCCGCATCTGGCAGACCTGCAGCCAAGCGGACGATAAGCAGGTGGGTAACCTCCTGCATAGATCTCTGCTATAAGTTAGCGGGCATGGAGCCTCCCAGAGGGATAAGAGCTCATTCTACCCGCCATACTGCTGCAACGGTGGCTGCTTCCAGGGACGTCCCTATCCAGGAAATCTGCAGGGCTGCTACCTGGAAGTCAGCAAACACCTTCATTACCCACTACCACATCGACCTTGAGTCACGCCTCGATGCTGGTTTTGGGCCTCGCCCCTCCAGTCTCTTCCCAAGTAAGTATATGGGGTGTGCGTCTGCCTCCCTCCTCCCGGAGAACTGCTAGAGTCTGCCAATGAGTGTGGATGAACAACATATCCATGTCCCTAGAAATACAGGTTACTCACCTGTAACAGGAGTTCTAGGAATGGTATATGTTGTTCATCCTACGATTCTCATCTCTCGGCTGACGCACAACCTGAGCTTCCAGCGGGCCAGATCTGGCGTCATGGGGCTGAGCCGAGAGTTATACCACCCGGGTGGGTGGGAGGAGCAAGCTTGAAGACCTTCCGGCAAGATTTAAAGCGGCAAGGATACTGCCAATGAGTGTGGATGAACAACATATACCATTCCTAGAACTCCTGTTACAGGTGAGTAACCTGTATTTTCCATCTATATTGTAATCGGTTTTATTTGCTGAAACTGTTCTGTTTTACTGTATTTTAATGCTTGGTTTTATGAATGTTTGTACAGCGCCTTGAAAAATTGAAAGGTGCTTAAATAAATTTTACTATTACAATTTCCGCTTGCGGTTCCGTACCAGTTTCACTTACCGTTCACGTTTATGCCACCATGTGCGTTACCCTTTGCGTTTTCATTTGCGTTGTTTTTAACATTTCTGTCTATAGTGCTGTTTCTCTTTCTGTTTCGTTTTGCGTTACCATGCGCATTACGATTTGCGTTTGCAGGCACAATGTTACTGTGTGACAAGACATCACGTGGTGTGGGCCCCGCGCGCCCGCCACTGCATTATTCACTATTTCTCATTACCTTTCTCAAAAAGAAGGGAAATTAGAGGCAAAAAACTCCATTTAATGCGTCAGTTAGGGTTATTCCGACAGCACAAAAGCAAGGAAATACGATGTTAGGGTTGAAACCCCATTTGCACTCTTCCAGTTCACACCCCAAACTGGAATCGTATGATTGGAGTTATCTGTCCTGTCACACCATTCTCCTATTCCTCAGCTTCTTTCCACATGTGATATGGTGACTGGCCGATGACCTTCAGTGTGCACCCCGATTCCAGTTGGGGGGTGGGCTGGAGGGGTGCAAAGGGGGTTTCAACCCTAACATTTAATTTCCTCGCTTTTGTCGCTGTGGAACAACCCTAACTGATGCATTAAACAGAGATTTTTGCCTCTAATATATATATGCATGCAAACTGTGTGAGGGGCCTTTTGGCACCATGCAATTCTGCTTAAAGTTGAACCAGCATAATCTGTGGTGATTTGCATATGCAGCCCATGATGCTTTGCATTGTGTGGGCATGTGTGATTTTGTATTTTCTTGAAAATTGGCTTCCCGACCAAATGCCCTTCTGGGGTAACCCTTGCCTCAGTGTTTGCAGACAGAGGTTCTTTGTCTACTATATATGTATGTACATAAATACCAGGAATATAGTCCATAAGAGTGAAACTTTATGCAGGTCATATACAGTGATGTAGCTAAACCATCTAGTACACCAGATATCGCAATTTGGGTTCCGTTATAAATAAAAATACGTTGTAACCTAAAACAAACATAGTGACACACTTTGAGGGGTCCCAGTGAGGTGGGGACGCAAACAGCTATGTGCAGTTACAGCTGCGGGTGGTGATTAGGTGTTGCCTAAGGGCAGATTTGAAGGGCTCTAATCTTAGTTGAGATGCAATATCTGGGGGAAGGGCATTGTTCCAGGTCGGGGCCCAGTATCTGAAGGACCTTTGGGCCAGGGATGTCCTGACCCTGGGCAGTTGAAGTGTGGGTGGAGATGGCAGGGACAGAGTGGGAGAAGATGGAAATTAGGCCTGGAGGTGCAAGGCCTGCAACAATTTTCTTGTTTAGGAGGCAGGTTTGGTAGCGCAACCTTTCCTTAAGGCTGAGAAAATCAGCAATGTCATATAAGGTACTTGTGCGGGTGTCTGCTGGAGCCCATAGGTAGGCAGCAGGCTTTGTTAGGGACATTTTGATTTTAAGTGCAGTTTTGTCTGCTGCACCATACACCAGGATGCCGTAGTCCAATAGGGATAGCACAGAGAAGGTGATGCCAGCTTTAGGGCTGCAGGTGGTAGACGGGTCTTGTGGCGGTACAGTAGGTCAACACGTGTGTTTATGGCTATAACGAGGGTGCGTGTGTGGTCATGAAAAGAGAGGAGAGTCAAAGGTGATACCCAGGTATTTGTAGGTTTTTACCTGCTCGAGGGGAAGGAGGGTGCTAGAAAGGACAGAGTGGGGTGTCCCTGGATTTGCTTTTGGAATGAGAATAGCATGTGCTTAGTCTTTTTTAGACTAATTACAAGGCGATGGTCCAGAAACCAGGGTTCTGCCTGATTGAGTGTTGCAGGGCACTTTGGAAGGGGTCTGGTGGGATGTGAAAAGGACTGAGTCTTCCACGTAGAGGAGCATTTTTTCTGAGCAGGAGCTGGGGAGCGTATTTAGATACAGACTGAAAAGCAGCAGTCCAAGGATCGTGCTTTTGTGGGACACTCTAGCAGACCTGGTGAGTGCCGGAGAGGGTACTGTTGATTTTCACACTGTGACCGGGAGGTGAGGTAGCTGGAGAACCAGGACAGAGGGCAATATGAAAAACATAACTGGGAGAGGGTGGATATGAGGAGAGGGTGGCAGACTGTATTGAAGGCTTTCGATAGGTCGATGTAGACTGCACCCACGAGGAGCCATTTATCCAGGACTGTGAAAATAGTTGGAAAACTCTGAGGGTGATAGCGGTGCTGTGCCCCCTGTGGAAACCATGCCGTTCTGCAGAGGAGATTGTGTTTGTCAAGGTATTCGGTCATTTGGTCAATACAACTTTTTCTAGGGCTTCGGTGTATCAAGATCGGTCAGTGTTCCGGTGGAGGCACCGGTCCCCACCTTGTGTATAGGGTGACCACCGCAGTCTTCCGCAAGGGGGAAATTGGCTGTGACAGTAATTGAGAAGGCTGGTAAGGGGTGCAAGGACTGCGTCCAGAACTAGGCAAAGGAGTTTTGGATCTAGTGTGTTATTACTATAGCAAGTGCCACTGAGGGCTTTAAAGCAGCAGTACTACGAAATCAAGAAGTGACCTATCAAAATTCTGTTTCAGCTGCAAGCATGCGGCCAAAGTTCCAGTTTACATACCTGTAAATGTTTTTTTCCAGTTGCCTTTAGTTTTTTTTAGATATTTGTAATTTATTTGAATTGTTGTAGCGCTACAACAAATATGGAGGCTGACTATTTTCAGCTGCGCTTTTTCTTCAGGTCACATCACGTCTTTTGACAACAGCAGAGGGACCGTCTGCTGACCATTCTCGATGTCCCTCTAAGTCATATAGATGTGCAGTTGGCAGCAGAGGGAGTTCCAGTGCAGTATGCTTACTGGAAGAAATGTGAACAAAAGCGGAGAATAACCGAGCAAATTACTCTGCGATAGTACAATGCCGGTGAGAAAGAGTACCAGGTATATGATTAGCAGGGCATAGGGAATGAACTGTCAAAAAAGCACAACTTTTTTTTTCGTAGTACTGCTTTAAGTAGGTGGTGTTTGGCCTCAGACGGTGTGGCCGTGAAGTGGAATGGGGGTAGTGGAGGTGGGGGTGAGCAGGGGCAGAAAAGTTGGGGGGGGGACTGCACTGAGGTCTGAGAGCTTCACTGAGTATCAGCGATTCACTGCGGGTCTGTGGCAAGAGAGCCATTTTCGTCAAGGTGGGTGAGGGCGTTGTAGACTTTTCGTTCGGCTCCTTAATATTATCCCAGAACTTCTGGGCGGAACCCCAGGAGGAGGCAAGGGTGGATCTGTAGTAGTCTGATTGTTGCCTTGCAGGTGGCCCAGGTGCATTTATTGCATGCAGCACTATAGGCTTGCCTATCTGCAGGCTTGCCAGATTATATTGCTCTGTGCCAGAGGTTATCTACTTAGCAGTTGATTGGTTATAGCTGGGGTTATCCATGGGGAGTTATGCTTAATAGATTTAGTAAGGGGAGCAAAAATGTCGTACTGCATTAAACGATTGGACAAAGTAACCGAAAGCAGTGTCAACATCAGGAGCTAGTTTAATCTGGGACCAGTCCCAGCTAGTAAAGGTACACTCTTGTTAGCTTGCCCAGGCGAAAGCACCGCCTTAGGACAGTTTCTGGTGCCATTTGTTTTTTCATTTTACAGGACCAGGAGAGGGTGATGGGAGAGTGGTCACTGAGGGCATTGGATACTATGGCGGTGCTGGTGATTTTGAGGTCTCTTCAAGAGGACCAATATCCAGAAGTGTGGCAGTGCCTTTGGTAGGGTGGAACCGGGCAGGAGTAGTTACCCACTGTGTAAGGTCGAGGACTGCTGTAGCACCCTTGGCTCAGGAGGTAGAGCTGGAAAGCCAGTTAATGTTGAGATCACCCATCGTGATCTGTTCTAGTTTGCTGGGCAGACTGGAGAGGTGCTCTAGAAGTGACTGAAAGGCAGGGAACTGGTGGGAGGGGGGGGAGAGAATATAAGCGTCCGTGAATATTAGGAGGCTCTGGAGGCACCAGTGGAAATTGAGGGAGATCGCCTGGGCACCATGCTCCAGTTGGGGGCAAAGCCTTGCAACGTGTCTCTGAGGTATATCACGCAGCCATCTCCAAGTTTCCCAACTCTTTCCGAAAGAGTGTGTAACCTGGTATGGTAATAGTGATCAGGGTTTTTAGTAGCCATGTTTAAACTAGTGCTAGGATATCCAGTTGGTGTAGGGCAAACCAACCCTGTAGGTCGGCACATTTTTTTTAAGGAGACTGCAAATATTCAAGGTCATACGTAGACCAGTGGATGTGGAGTGATAGTAAGGGCTGGCTGCTACAGGGCCTGGGTTGGGGTGGACGTCGCCTGACAGTAGAAGGAGGGAGACGAGTCTGAAAAGAGCCATGTGCTTACAGATTTGGTTGGGCTGGGCACCGTGCATGGCCCGGCTCTGGAGAAAGATAGGAATAGGGAGGGATCAAAGAGCTGGGATGGCTAGATAGAAGGGGGGCCGGGGGGTGACAGATGAGCTGGTGGGGGGGCTTGATACCATAGGTGGGCTGGGGAGTGGTAAGGGGTGGAGTGAGGGTGGGTTGGTAGGGTGAGGGACATCGGGGGTGGGGGAGGGATGCGTTAGTGCTAAGACAGCAGTATGAGTAGTGCCAGTCTGGTAGGCACTACAGTCATATTGGTCATGGTCTGAGATAAGAGGTCGCAAGCCATTCCCCATTTAGTCTACTTTCATAGTTTCACAGTTAATGTACAAGTCTGATGGCGTAAGCCTTTGTGATTTGCCAGATATCAGTGGAGGTAACCAGCTTTATTTCCCATGTAATTATCAAGTTTTTGTTTAAACTGCTCTAGCGTATTACTGTTCAAAACGTAGTGATAGGGCGTTCCATGTGCTTACCACCTTTTGGTTATACCACTTCTGTCGTTCTCATTAATTCACCCTTTAGCTGAAAATCCATGTGATCTAGTCAGTCTCCCATTTTTCACTTAATCCTGCCGTTGTCCATCATTGTTCATTGTGATATGCATTATATGTGTAACATAAGATCTTACTTCGAGAGGTAATTACGTAGTAATGGCAGTAGGTAATTACAAATAGGACTGAAGCCGGCGGGGACCCTTCCACATCAGGGTGACCCGATGTCGGGCGGCGTCAGTATAAAGGGCGCCTCCATGCCGCCTTCCGGTTCTTTCCTGCCGTTGACTCGTGCAGTGCCTCGCAATTAAGTTTACTGCTTTGCATTCGATCGTCAATATTTTTACTGCCTATTTTCTACCTTTTTCCTGATTTTCATCAGCTTTACCTACAGCTGTCATGTATGTCGTCCCTGCCTCCCTCTGAGCACAAAAACAAGTGCAATTCTTGCGGCGCCCAGCTCCCACATAAGGACGGACATTCCCAGTGCCTTTTTTTGTCTAGGCCCCGATCATCACATCGAGGTGCCAGCTTTGCCAGCAGTTTAACACGGCCACCCGTAAGCGGAGGCAGAAGTCCCTGGAGGCCTACGTTCTTAAACAAAAAATGACCCCCATGGAAAAAGAATTGAAAAAAATTGTCTGGCTTAGACTTCTCCGGAGGGCCACCAAGAAGCACTGGACTATCGTCACTGCAGCCTCGGCTGGGGTCACTGTGTTGCAGGTAATGCCTCTCCGGGAGGCAACTCCGTGGTGGCAGTCTTGGAGGCTTCTAAGACTGTCAACCCTCCTGTCGGGCTCGGGCCCCGGGAGTTTGAGTCTCAGGAGGCAGCCGCCGCTCCAGTAAGGTCGCTGCTGTGGCCTTCTGGTTCGAGCGGCCCCAACAAGTCTGACGTCTGCTTCGACGCCCGCCCAGGTAAGGCTTGTAAGATGCCTGACCCTCCAGGGCAGCGCACGGCCTCCAAAGCACCCGCCAAAGCCTCCCCTCCTTCGGGCACTGGGTCTGATAAGTCAGACGCCGGACCCTTCAGGCTTATCCATCGTCTCAAGCTCGCCGCAACACTCACTCCAAGGCACCAGCGTCTCCTCTGCTGGATCCCGGGGATGGTAATCCTTCTTCCCTGGGCGACACGGAGGACGTGAGTACACTGCCGTCAGGTCTCCCTCCCGCTGGGCCGGATGACCTGACGCTGGCTCCTCGGGCGCCGGCTTACCCGACGCACGACAGTATCCCATTGCCGGATGCCGCCCCTATGCCTGGCCTGCCCGCTGGGCCATTTCTGGAGCCTTCTGCTCCTGCAGATCCCCTGGTGCCTGGGTATCCAACCCCGTCCTATCCGCTGTCATACCCAGGCCTGCAGTATCCGGCACCCCGGTACCCGACGCCGGCTTACCTGACGCCACCGTACACGGTGCCCCAGTACCCAACGCTGGGCTTCCCGCCATTGGGGTACGGATACACACCTTACAGATACACTCAGTATCCGTATCCACCACCACCACCCCCTCAGCCGCTGGTGCACTTGAAGGAGACTCTGGCTTCCTGGAGGGCTGAGGCAAAGACTTAGCTCACCAGGGAGGTAGAGAGCCATCTTCCAGTGCCGGTCCTGGTTCTGGACCCCCTACGTCTGAGATGAGACCTCCCCACCTCTGGATACCAGAGGCGAGCCCTCCAGTTCCAGGGTAGGATATGCTTCCCCAAGGGGTCCGTTCCTCACTCACGCTGGGAGGAGGAGTCTTCCTCTGCATCATCATCTGAGACATTGGATGACTCAGATGGTCGTTCCGACCCAGAGGAGCCATGCACTCCGGACAAGCCCAGGCCAAGGACTCCTCCCAAGTCTCCACCAGAGGATCCTTCCTTTATGGAGTTGCTGCACAAAATCCAGGCAGTTAATCAGTGGCATTCCTTGGAGCCGGATCCACAACGTAAGAAACTTGCGCTCCTGGATCTGCCAGAGACCACTCCTACCCTGGTGCCACCCTGGATTGAGCCTCATGCCGATCTTGTTTCCACCATTTGGAAGCAACCGTCTGCATTAGCCCCTCCCTTCCTAGGAAGTCTGACAGGATTTATCAGGCTCCAGGCGGTGGTGACTCTTCAAATTCACACACTCTAGCTGATTTCGGTCGTGATTAGCACCGCTCACGGTCACTGCTAACCCCAAGCACTTGAGGTCGTCACCACCCAACAAGGAATCCCGCCTTCTGGACCAGTACAGGAAGAAGGTCTACGCTTCTTCCACTCTGGGTATTAGGGCCCTGAATTACGTTGGTCATATGGGGGATTACCAGACGGTGATCCTTGGTGAGGTGGAGGCTAAATTGGACTCCCAGAGTCTCAGACGGTAATTGAGTCCAGTCTGCAGCGTTCGGCCAGTCGGCATCCTTTGTGCCACGTACGACGCAGTGGACACTGCTGGTCGGAGCTTGGCTTTCACTGTGGGTTTGTGGCCCCATACCTGGCTCTGGGTATCAGGTTTGGTCCTGGAGGTGCAGTCTGCTATCCAGGACTCGCCCTTCAGGGGTTCAGTGATGTTCGGTGGCGATGTCAAGGACATCATCACCGATCTGCAGGAGAAGGGTACTGTACTCAAGTCTGACTCCATGTACAGACCCCCTCAGGCTCAGCATCATCCCTTTCGCAGGTGTTCTCGGCAAAAGGCGAAACCTCTGGGAAAGTGGGCCAACAAACGTCTGGTCCCTCCAGCTGCCAAGCGGCCCTGTCCAAAACAGCAGTGGGGGCTTCAGCTGCGATGCTGCCTCACACAATCTGACTCCTTTCCTCTCCCACAGCTTCTGGGCCTTCCAGAGGAACCAGTAGGAGGGAGATTCTCCCTCCATCTACCGGGTTGGTAGAGGATCACTTCTGACACTTGGTGCTCCAGCTGATTCGCGAAGGACACTCAATGGTTTTCGAAACCTCAAACACCCCCAAAATTGTCTTACTCCTTAGCATCATCTTCTGGTTCAGGAAGAAATATCCTCTTTTTCTGAAGGAGGCGATGAGGCCCATCACCCCACTTCGGAGGATGGGGGAATGGGTTACTACTCCCATTTCTTCCTGGTCCCAAAGAAGTCGGGGGAGGTGAGGCAGATTCTCTGCCTCAGCTCCCTGAACTTGTTCGTGGAGTACAAAAGGTTCAGGATGCTCTCTGCAGAGTCTTTGGCCCTTTCTTCGGCTGGGACAGTGGCTGGGTGCGCTGGACATGCAGGATGCTTACCTGCATATCACTATTTGCCCTTCCCACCGCAAATACCTGCATTTTGTGTTCCAGGGGGAAAACTACCAGTTCAAGGCCCTCCCATTTGCTCTTTCCTCAGCTGCCTACCTGCGTACCAAGGTTTTCCCATACCTGGACGGCTGGCTCCTGGCGGCCTCATCCAGGGAGGAACTCCTATGCTTCCTTTCCCTTACCCTGCAGGTTTTTACCTGCCTGGGAATTAGTCAACCAGGCCAAGTCCCACCTGATCCCCATTCCAGAGGCTGCAGTTTTTTGGGGCGATCCTGGACACTACTTCCTGCATGGCATTCCTGCCACTGGGCAAGACGGCCTCACTCCAGGCTCGGGTCAGCCTGTTGTCCAGCTGCAGGCAGATCAGTGTCCGCTCAGTCCTTTGCTTCCTCGGGCTCATGGCGGCTGCTATTCCGACACTCCCTCATGTTCGGCTCCACATGAGAATCTCTCAGTGGACGCTTCGGTATCTGTGGGATCAGCTGGTGGACGACCTAAACCAGCTAGTTCTGGTCTCCAATCCTATGGCTTGGGACTTGCAACAGTGGATGGTTCTGGAGAACCTTTGCTGGGGAGTTCCCTTCTGTCTTTCTCCCCTGTCCCAGATGCTGACTCCAGACACCTTGGACGAGGTTTGGGGAGCCCGTCTTGGGCTTCACAGGACCCAGGGCTCCTGGTTCATGCTTGAGAAATCTTTCCATCAATGTGCTCGAGCTTCAGGCCGTGCTTTATGCTCTTCAGGCTCTGTATCTTTATCTGCTTCCTGGACATCTGGCTGTCCAGACGGGCAACATGTGTGTCTGGTACATCAACAAACAGGGAGGAACTTGTTCCTACCCCCTCTGCAGGAAGGCGATTTGGGATTGGGTTATAACACGTTGGCAGACCACCGCAGTCGGTCTGCTCACGCTCACGAGTGGGAACTAGATCAAGGGGTGGAAGACTATCTTCCTACGCTGGGGAACACCACAGGTAGACCTGTTTGTCTCCTCAACACAAAACTTCCCACATTCTGCTCTCTCGCTCCAGGTGCACCATTTTTTTGGAGGTCTCAAGACTGGAAGGGAAGATTTGTCTATGCCTTCCCCCCGATCCGCTTGATTCTGAGGGTCTTACAGAAACTCTGCTCGGAAGGAGCGTGCATGATTCTCCTTGCTCCTTTCTGGCCCAGGCAAGTTTGGTTCTCTCTTGCAACAGTATTCAAAGGAACCTCCTCTTCCTCTGTCGCAACTTTTGCTGACCTTGGACAATCCAGGTCTCGGGTCCCTTCAGTTGCACACGTGGCTCCTGCAGACGTAGCTCAAGCCCGATTCGGGGTTTCCCCACTGGTGGCTGAGATTCTGGTGGAGGCCAGGAAGCCCTCCACTAGATCTACTTATGCCATGAAACGGAAACTGTTCTCTATTTGGGACGCTTCCAAAGATTTCGAGCCTTTCTCATGCTGTGTTGGGCGGGTTTTGGACTACTTGCTACACTGTTTTGATCTGGGTCTGAAATTTCTCTCTGAAGGTTCACATGGTGACCATCTTGGCTTACCATGTTCCTTTTTGAGGACAGGACTTTTGCACAATTGGAAGTCTCCAAGACTTAAAGGGGTCCTCCACTTGAGACCCCCAATTCTGGTTCCTGCCCCTCCTTGGGTTTTGAATTTTATCCTTGAAGCTTACTCTGCCTCCTTTCGAGCTGGCAGCCTCAGCAGACCTAAAGTTCCTTTCATGGAAGACACTCTTCCTTGTGGCCATCACTTCTGCTCGAAATATTTCCGAGCTCCAAGCCCTGATGTGCAAAATCCCATATTTGATTTTTCACAAGGAATGTGTGGCTCTGCGTACCAACCCTAAGTTTCTCCCCAAGGTGGTAGCGGAATCGACACTGAATCAATCCATAGAGTTGCCTGCTTTCTTTACGCAGCACTCCAATCGGGGGAGTACCTCCTTGGATACTTTGGATATTCACTGAATTCTGAGCTACTACACCACCAGGACGAAGGATCTCAGACTGATCAACTGTTTCTCTCTTGCTCGTAAAAGAGAAGGCAATGCTGTTTCCTAAGCAATGCCTATCTAAATGGTTGGCTCATTGTATCACTTTCTATTATAAGTACAAGACCCTGCTGGGTCAAGTCGGAGGCCACTCCCACCAGAGGGGTTGCTTCCTCTGTTGCTTGTATCAAGAATGTCAGTGGCAGGCATCTGTGCAGCTGCTACTTGGACTTGTGTCCATATCTTTCCGAAACACTACAGTTTGGACATTGCCTCTCGCCGTAGAGCGCGCTCTTTGGGTTGGCTGTTCTGTAAGGTCTTCTTTCCTAAGACCTTCACAGCCAGAGGGTCTACTTTTGGGTAGTTTTCCTCCTGTTTGCTTCTCTGGTTCCAGACTGCTTGGGACTCAGTCCTATTTGTAATTACCTACTGCAAAAGCTCTCTCTAAGTAAGATAGTACAGTTACATAAGAACTTACCGTAACAGTAGATCTTCGAAAGAGGCTTTTGTAGTAGGTAATACCTTGCCGCCCTCCATCCCCCTAAGCTTTTTCAGGTCCTTTTTCCAGTGAAGGAAACATCCGCTTCTCTCTCTCCTTGCCTTTTTTGGCCTTTGGCAGGAAACTGGAAAGCGGGCATGGGGGACCGCCCCTTTATACTGACGTCTGTCAACTGACGTGGGGGGTGGTCCCCCGCCAGAGACTGCTAGCTAGAAATTTTCCCGTGGGGTCCTGACGCCCTGCCAGCTTCAGTCCTATTTGTAATTACCTACTGCAAGAGCCTCTCTCGAAGATCTACTGTTAGAGGTAAGTTCTTATGTAACTGTACTTCTCCCCCCTTAATTTCCTATATTGGGTAGAATATAATCACAACTTAATCTTTCTCCATATGATATATTATTGATGGATTTGATAGTTTTAGTAACTGCACCTTTTCCATTAATTTAATATTTCTTTTGTTTTGTAATTGGGGGTGAGCAGTATTCTGCATGCGGTCTAACCAGTGATGTATACAATGGGGATATCACTACTTTCCTCCTACTTTTTATATTTCTCATTATGCAACCAATGATTCTATTACATTTTTAAGTTTCCTAAATGTGTTGGTCAGACATCCGTTAATTTACATATACGCCCAGATCTTTCTCAATCGGTTGTTTCTAAGGTTTTGTTTAATGTATATCTTGCCTGCGTATTATGCCCCAAGTGCATAACCCTGCATTTATCTACGTTAAACTCTAAACCGTGGTCTAGAGCCCATATTCCCAACATATCCATGTCGTGTTGTAAACTAGCTGTATCTTTAGCATTTATCGCCCCTGCCTTCAAATCATCAGCATATTTACAAATCTAATATTTTTTGATATTTTCATGGATGGTATCGGGATATAAAATGGCAGGGGAACCGGCATGGACCTCTGCGGTACTCCACTCGTAACCTCCTTCCACTCAGACAGACGTACCCTTATATACATCCGCTGCTGTCTGTTAACCAACCATGCATCTATCCATGAAACTATATTAGAGTGCAGTTCCAGTTCTGCTAATTGGTTTATTAATTCGCAGCGTGAAACTGAATCGGATGTCTTGGGAGTAGTCTAGATATATTACGTTGACTGATAATCCCTTGTCCAGTGCTGAACTAATGGTTCGAAGAACTGTCAGATTTGTTGCACATGACCTTCCCTGACAGAAGCCATGCTGTGTGATGTCTACATGCCCCTTCTCTTGTATGTTACACATAGATCCTCATAAAGCCTTCCATGATTTTACCTACCACAGATGTGAGACTTGCGGGTCGGAAGCTTTAAACATTTTTTATCCCCTTGTATACAGGGGTCACATTAGCCGCCCTCCATTCTAGTAATGGTACACCTTCCTTCAAGGATTTGTTAAATAGCGCACACAGTGGTCCTGTCAACTGCTTGGCCAATTACTTCGGGAGTCTGTGGTGCACCCCGTCTGTTACCTGTGGTTTTTTATTCTTTAAGCTATGTCAATTTATCATATAGACCTCCGTCACAGTTGTGTATCTTGTATCAGCAGGGCTTTCTGTCTTAACTGATAGTATGTTCAAAATAAAGGGGAAAAAATAACAAAATTGTTAAATGTGTCTGCAGTTTGTTTCATATCTGAGATTCGCAGTCCTCCACTTTGATTTGTCCTACTGTATCTTGCCCACCTCTAAGGGGTGCCTGCGTAATTATAGAATTGCTTCTTGTCTAACGTGCAGTTGGCATTTTGTACTCATCTGCCTTTGCTTTTTTCAGGTTTTTATAATCCCTGTTTAGTTTTAAACATTTGATCCTAGCTTCCTGTTGCTCTTCATACTTTTTATGCTTCATTTTTCTTTGGTTCTATTTTTGTATTATACTAGTAAACCATTTAGGTATTATATTGGTATTTTTTGATCACTGGTACAAATGTTGCTATACAATAATCCAATTTTTAATTATACTCAATATTATTTCAAGTGGCTTATTGCGTAGATCTGTTCTCCAGTCCCGTGACTGTATTTTCATACTGTCCTAGTCGGTTTGGTTATAACATTTTAGGTTTTATACCCCCATGACCTGTTGTCAATTTTGATACATGCTGTTACCATATTATCACTGTTAGCCAGAGGTTCCCGAACGTCTTCCTTATCTGTATCATTCCTTATGTTTAATATCGGGTCTAGTCTTGTTCCCTCTTGTTGGCTCACTGACTGGTCTAGATTTTGATTCACTGTTAATGTCCAGAGTGGCATCCCCTGCAGGTTTCCCATTGTTCTCTGCCTGTGGCTGTGATTAACCGCTGCTGAGGGTTGAGGATCTTCCAGGGTTGCTGATCAAAATGAAGACCTGCTCGGGGGAGAGGTCCAAGAGTGTGGCATCTAGGAGGTGGCTGGGGAGTAGACCGTGTCAGGAAATGGGTCCTCCCTACCTGATTCCTATTCCCTGGGTTGCTGAGTTCTGTTCAGCTGGTAGCTAAAGGACCAGCAGACTCTGCTACTTTCTTTAGGGAAGTTCTGTAACACCAGGAATAAAACTGCAGTAATGGAGGCTTTCATTGCGGATCCCTCAGCAGATCTGGTATGATGTTCGCCTGATTAAAGATTTTGATTGATTGGTATGTATCGCAGAGACCCAGCTGGAGGGTGTCTTGGCCCAATGCCTAAGGCATCCATTCCGCTGGGTTTTTCTGTGGTACATTGGTGGGGTAGCCCATCTGTTTTAGATCCACTTTGGGACTGACTGCATACTCCATGAGGGATACCAGATCATTTGAATGTGTGGTGGAAAGGGTGGGCCAGGTAGAAGTTGCAAGATTGTGCTCGTACTGTCATAAATATTGCCACAAATTCCTGCAGGAACTACTGACTTCAGTGGCCAATCTGGTGGTGGGGTCGTACAAACTTTACTTGGGTCAACAATGAAACATCTTTTGGAATGCACTTCCTCCAGGGGATGTCTTCCCTGGGCTTGGTACAGGCAGTTGCCACTGTAATGGTATGGCTTTCTTTTTGGGTCTTCATATTAGTGGTATCAGTGTTGATCTGGTCATTTGGTTAGATCATCATGCTGTGCTGTCCCTCTGTGGGGCTCCTTGTCTAACCTTCGTGGTGAAGATGGCTAGATATCGCTCTTTAGAAATCTGGAGCCTCGGAGCTTCTTGGCAGTACTGGACATTTCTGGCATGGAGACAGCTTATGCAGTGGGAGCCAAGGTGGCCATGGAGGGTTATAACTTGGCCCTTGCGGCTGCGATTGACTCACTAGCACCTCCCTGTGTCAGCCCTTGATTTCCCGCCACAGGTCGCCATGGTTTGATGCTGAGCTGAGGAGGTTCAAGAAAAAGGGGTGGAGGTTGTAGTAGTGTTGGGAGTGGGCCCGCTCAAATGAGGATAGATTGATGCTGAGGAGGAGCAATCACTCTGAAAGTCTGTATTCTTGCCACGAGTGATTGCTGCTGGAAGGGACTGGCCAGCTCAGCTCTTCAGAACTGTGCACAGGCTATTAAATCCAGTCTGTCTGCAGTCTCTCTTATCCTGATAAATTTGAGACGGGTAACCTTTTTTATGTTGTCTTGCACTTGTGCAAGCAACATCTTCTGGTGGTAATGGCACAGTGAGAAATGTCGGTGTTGGCTAATGCAGGGCATGCTTTAGTAGGTGCATCCCCAATTAGCCAGCTAGCACTGACGCAAAATTTTTGTAATGTGCCACTGCAATCGGAGACAAGCTCATCGTGCATCGGCAGAGATGACACCTTCCGTACCTGCCTTTTCTAGTGAAACATTTCAGTAAACATGGTGGCTCCTGCTGCCGCCACACAATCCCCAAACAAAGCAGACATTGGGGGTGCAATCCTTGTTTCTGCATGTCCCCCACCTCCCCACATTGTGTGGCACTCTGGGAGCCCACCCCAATGTGCCACCGCTCACACAAAGCAGATACAGTGGGCATGTTCCCACCCCATTGTGTGGCACACTGGGAGCCCACCCCAGTGTGCCCAAGAAACAGTCTTAGTGTCCTTTCAGGGTTCATTTTTGGGTGGGGATTGGGACAACTGGCACACTGTTATTGTGTCCCACCTTTTCTTGTACATTGGGGACAAGCGACTCATTGTTCTAGAGCTTTTAAAAAGCTGTTTTACAAATCTGGGCTCGGTTGAACATTAGGACCCATTACTTTTTAATTTGACCCTTCCTTTTTATACCCATGGGTCATTGTCCCACATAGATAAATATCTGAAATGAACCTTGGTTCTTTGTTCACACTGTATGGTACACTCTGAGCCCAACCTAGTGCGCCGCCGCTCACACAAAGCCGACCATGTCGGCATGTCCCCCCTTCCCCATTGTGACACACTGGGAGCCCACCCCAATGTGCCTGTCAAACCATGTCGCAGTGTCCTTATTTTGTTTATAAGTCCCTTGTCCAGTGCCCCCGCACCCATCCTCTGCACACCCCACCTCACCCCATACTTGCTTCCAGAGGGCCGGTGCTGCAATCTTCAGGGGAGGGGGTACACGTCGGGACTCTTCAAAGCCGAACTACAAAATTAAGAAATGCCAGTAAGCTGTATAATGGCATCAGTGGGGGAGGGGGGTTAACGTAAGTGGATATCTCAGCCATTTTTTGGAATTTTGGCTCCAAATTTTCAACCTGGGGTTCTTGGGACTCCCACCTCATGAACACATGCACTGTCATATCATTCAGTCCTGAAAGGTGATTTGGTGGGCACTGTGCAGAATCAACTTTCAGGACCGATTTAATGAAACGGTGCCACTGTTCATGAGGTGGGGTCCCAAAAAGCCTACGTTGCAAATTTGGTGAAGAAATTCCAGAAAATGATCGTTATAAGCATGCATTGTGTAGTTTTCACGTACGCTTGTAACTTCGACAATTTTTAATATTTTCATTCCAGATTTTTAATGTTATTTTTATCATACCTCCGTATAAACAGTACAGCTGTCATTTTTCACGTCCTGCTCAAAATGCATTTTCACACATCTGGCGCACAATGGCGTGGTTGCTGTGGGAAATCGACTTTCGGGACAGATTAACAAAATCACAGTGCCACTGTTCATGAGCAGAGGTCCTAAGATGCCTGTGTTTAAAAAATAATTTGGTTAAAAATTCCCCAAATTGCAATGCGCAGTTTCTACACACGCTCATGACTTCACCAATTTTTCATATTTTCAGTCCAGATTTTCAACATTGCCATTTTTTTACACCTCGTCCTGAACAGTACAGCTGTCATTTTTCACGTCCTGCCTGAAATGTGTTTTCACACCTGTGGCACCAAATGGCACAGTCGCTGTGCAAAATCACCTTTCAGCTACTGAACTGATAGTGCCACTGTTCGTGAGATGGTGTTCACAAAAAGCCCATGATGAAAATGCCAACAAACACCTGGGGCGTTATGGTTGGAAACCCTGTAGAGACTGACAGGCGTTCGGTATGACTTGGGATTGTTGGCTGTAATGCTTATGCTATTCCACTCCCACCCTGCAGCCAGTGACAGGCATCAAGGTGTGCCTTGGACTCTTAGGCCTCAAAGGCCCCAGAGTTCACCCCATTCTCCTATGCTGCAACCACCTCTGCGTATTTCGTTATGGAATGGTGTGAGCGCCTGAAGACCCCAAGGCACACCATGACACTTGTCTGTCTGCAGGGTGGAGCAAAGTGAAATGGCGTGAGCATTATGGCCAGCGACCCAAAGGCGCACTCCAATGCCTGTCGGTCTCTGCAGGGTGGGAGTGGGGTTGGCGTCAGTTTAATACTTCGCTGCCATTCCTATTATGCAGCTCTCTAACTCCTGCACTACCAATGCCAGCAAGAAATTTGGCATTGACAAATGCTTGTTTTTGCTAGACAAGTTCTCCATTTTGGGCTGGGACATCCTTAAGCAGCCTGTCATCGACTTAAAGACTCTGATCTTTGGTCAGAGGCACTGTTTTTATGGACGGAGTTTGAGCCAGTATTGACAGGTCTCTTCCGGGTGGCATCTGAACTGCGTCCCACCTTCTGTATGTTGGACTTTGGGCCAACCCGGCTTCCTTAGTGTGGTAAGATTTGCTGAGATTGTTGGGTGTTCCCTAGGGGAGGGTTTTTCTCCATCTGTCCTGAAAGAGGAGTGGTGGTGAAGCCCTTCTGGACCCGCCTGACCTGCTGGTGCATTGGTAGGGCTTCCGCTTGTGACACTGCCTCAGGTTTGTGAATGGACACGCGGGCAGGGGGGGCTGACTGGGGGGCTGAGTGTCCTCTGGACACCTCTGGGGGAGGGCAGTTTAGTGTTAGGCATATAACCTACCTCTGGGCGGCCAGGAAAGCAGCTGCCAGAGCAGAGTTGTAGGGAAGGACACACATCAGCCTGGCGCCTTCATCATTGCGCACACCAGAGCTGACACTCAACGCATGCCTGGAATCCCGACTTAAGCTTTCAGAAACAGAACTAAATGTGTTCGGGTGCTCGTTTTTTTTTGTTTTTGTTTTTGGTTTTTCCTAGGAGAATTACTTCCTCTTGATCAGTGTCCTACAAGGTAGGCACTGCAATATTCTACTGATACAGAACACTAAATGACAGACTCGTTCATGAGTGTACCCGTGGCTCGGTGCCATTCCTGCTCGTGGGTGCACTGCATGGATTTTTATCGAACCACTCTTGTTACAGATTAGAAAGAATAATGCATATTCTCAATGTAACTTTAAAATGTTGTGCCACCACTGCTTTGCATACTGACAGTGCTTCCTCTAGGCATATTGAGTGCTGACACCATAAAATTAGTGTCTGAAGCGGGCAGTGTCCCTTTAAGTAAGTTTTTTTTTTTTTTTAAATTGTGAGGCACCCAAGGCCTCTGGGATTGGGCATCGTATAAAATTGCCTTGCTTATGCTGCTGCTCCTGCAAAGTTCCTCTTCAGTATGCTCACTCCAAGTTTTTTTATAAATGTTCAGCCACATTCTGAAGTGGCCCAGACCTGCCAACTTATGAAAATGCATTGCATTTAGTGTTTCCAAATAGCATCGTAGAAACATAGAAGCTGTCAGCAGAAAAGGACCGCTTGGTCCATCTAGTCTGCCATAAAGTCCCTCCCCACTGTGTTGCCATAGACTCTGATCGATCTCTGGCCTTATTCTCTTCCCAGCCCTGCTACCAGGGTTCCCCATGTCAATCCCATGCATGTTTGAAACCTGTTACTATTTCGATACCCACCACCTCTGCTGGGAGGCTGTTCCAGGCATCCACCCTTTCCATGAAATATTTCCTCACGTCCCCTCCAAGTCTCCACCCGCTTCCAGCTTCATATCATGCCCCCTTGTCTGAACATCTGTGTGCAATATGCCATCCTCCTGTACCTTGATACCATTGCGATATTTGAATGTTTCTATCATGTCACTCCTTTCTTCGAGTGAGTATATATTTAATTACCGGAGTCTTTTCTCATAGGGCTTCTAGTGCATCCTACGTATATATTAAGATTGAGTCCCTACTATGTTCCACAGAGTTTACTGACCTGTTAATTGAGCAATAAGGCATGACCTGGCATACATTATTGGGTATTTAATCATACGAGAAGTGGGTAATCCATTCCCCCCAAAACCACACACACACAATTCTCCATATCCTGAGAGCCTTATTGCAATTATACCACAGACCCATGTGTAAAAACAATTTTAAATATGTTGAATTGTTTTTTTAAAATACTCTTTCTCAACCGTTGGTTATTGTAGGATTTACCCATGAGTAAAGACCTTAGCCGACCAATTAGGTAACAGGATTTTTCATGTCCATTGTATAATTTCCATACCTGCCACATTTCCAAATCCCGTCCTCCACATCTCAAACTCCTGATCCTGACAGTCAAACTCTGAATGAAAAGCACACCACAATAAACTGACCTCAAAACATTGCATTAGTCAACAGCAAGGGGGGTGGGGGGTGGTGTCGCAGCTTGCAGTGATTAGGACGCAATGCAAATGTGATTACCAGATGTTGGTTGGTGTGTAACAAAAAAAACACATGATATTCATCTCCTGGCACACACCACCCACAGAGGTCTGGGCATGGCACTATGCCATGGTCAGGCTCTTATTGCCAGAGTCCTTATGCCTGTCTTGATGCTTAACTTGACGCATCAATTTGCCCAATTGTGACAAGGATCGCACAAACCCTGTGGATATAGGGTGCTGCCTCAAGCAGCCCTTCCAGCTGGGCCAGTGACGCACAGAAACACTGGCTTATGACCCAAACCTGGGCTAGCTGCTTGGTAGTGCAGTGTGTGACCCTGGGCTGTTTGGTAGCCGTTCAGCTGCCTATCCAGTTGTCAGGGAAGTGTGTGTGTGTGTGTGTGTGTGTGTGTGTGTGTGTGTCTAATTAAGATTAGTGTTACCATCTTGGCTGGTATTACTGCAATACACGATTTTTTGACTTGTGATGGTCTGTTTTTAGGTTCGTATTTGGCCCATTTCTTAACAGTGAGTTGTCCACTCTTTGCAGCTGTTTTTTAAGGTAGTCTTTAAATTCAGTGTGCATTAGTCCAAGCTTGTGACTGCCTGCTACAGTTCTCAATAGGTCCAAATCTTGCCCACCCACTCCTAAACCTTGTGATGGCTGCAACTCTTCCAGGTAACTTCTTCTGGCTTACCAATTGCTGTTCACTTGCTCTAGTTTTTAATAGAAAAATGTATCATCTCACACTTGCTTGCAACTTTTAAACTAAAACATAAAAATCTGAAATTGACATCTAGAAGCCACCCACCAGGGACCTGCAGAGGGGTTGGAGCCAAATCTGACTTCCCCTATTCCCACCAGTACAGAAGATTGCTCGCAGTTTGGGCCTGTCGTATACTCCAGCCAAGCTATTTGGACTTGAGCCACATCCCGGATGCAAGAACTTCTGGTCCTTTTCCTAGGAGTACCTGTTTGGGGTTCTGTAGTAAGCTGGACACTAGCCTAAAGTCACTCCAGGGCTGTCCCTCTGCCATCAATGCAGAGGATTGCGTGTAGCTTGAACCATGAGGTCTTGGGTCATGTTCCTGAGCCAGTTGTGACCCCCTTACTAGATTCATCAGACTCTGAGGGCCAGAGCAGGAAGGGTGTCACTGTGTTCTTTGTTTTTCCATTCATTCTATGCAAGTGCTGTTTGTAGCCTCTGTCCATCATCCAGTATACCTCAGCCTATACTCTGCCCTGCTTGAATACCTTTGCTGTTTCATAGAAACATAGAATTTTACGGCAGATAAAGACCGCTTGGCCCACCCAGTCTGCCCATTTCCCTACCTACTGGATAAGCTGCAGATCCTAGTTAACCAGCAGCCTACTTCTTCCTACCCTCACCCCCTAGAATGGCCTTGTGACTGTCCCATGCATGCTTGAATTCCACCACTGTTTTTGACTCCACAACCTCCTCCGGAAGGCCGTTCCATGCACCCAACCCTCTGTGAAAAATACTTCCAGTTCACTCTGAGCCACCCCTCTATCTTCAAATTGTGCCCTCTTGTCCTTGCACACTTCTTTTTTTTTTTTTTTTTTTTTTGAAAGATGCTACCCTCTTGGACTTTGTTGATTCCCTTGAGGTACTTGAACGCTTCCATCATGTCCCCCCTCTCCCTCCTTTCTTCGAGGCTATACATATTAAGCTCCTTTCGTCTCTTCATGTGTCTTCCGGTGCAGACCCTGCACCATTTTAGTTGCCCTCCTCTGGACAGCTTCCATCCTGTCTGTCTTTGCGGACATTGGGTCTCCAGAACTGCACACAGTACTCCAGATGGGGTCTCACCAGCTGTCTGTACAGAGGGATAATAACTTCCTGTTTTCTACTGGTGATGCCTCTCCCTGTGCATCCCAGTAACCCCAGCCCTCCTTGCTGCCCTCTCACATTGCTTGCCCACCTTTAGGTCATCTGATATTACTTCGCGGTCCCTTTCCATTTCTGTTGTTGTTAGTATCTCACCCCATTGTGTACTCTTCCCTGGGTTTTGTTTCCCAGGTGCATTACCTTGCACTTCTTAGCACTGAATCTAAGCTGCCATACATTTGACCATTCCTCTAACCTTGCCAAGTCCATTCTCATCCTTTCCATCCCACCCTGTGCATCAACTCTGTTGCAGATCTTTGTCATCTGCAAAGCGACATACTTTCCCTTCCAGTCCCTCTGCAATGTAGCTTATAAAGACATTGAAGAGGACCGGTCCTAATACTTAACCCTGCGGTACCCCACTAGTAACCCTCCTTTCTTCTGAGTGGACTCCATTTACTATTACTCTGTGTCCTATTCTCCAGCCAGTTCTTTACCCAGTATGTCATCTTGGGACCTACTCCCTGGCTGGCTAACTTGTATATTAACCTTTCGTGTGGGACTGTCAAATGCCTTGCTAGTCTAGGTAGGCCATGTCACAGCCCCTCCTGATCTACTACTTTGGTCACCTAGTCAAAGAAATCTATCAGATTTGTCTGGCATGACCTTCCCGCTGTGAATCCATGTTGCCTAGGGTCCTGTGCCCCTCTGGCCTCTAGATACTCGACAGTTCTTTCCTTCAGAAGTGATTCCATCATTTTCCCTATCACTGAGGTTAAACTAACAGGTCTGTAGTTTCCTGCTTCTGCCTTGCTCCCACTTTTGTGAAAGGGAATCACATCTACCCTCCTCCAGTCCTCGGGTACCACCCCATCCTCCCATGATTTGTTAAAAAGGGTAGTCAGTGGTGTCACTAGTTCTACCCTTAGTTCTTTTAGAATTCTGGGATGAATCCCATCAGGCCCCATTGCTTTGTCCACCTTCAGTTTTAAGAGTTCTTCTTTCACAACCCTTTCTTCTGTAAATGGCTGGTATCGACTTCTGCATCCAGAGTGTTTCTACTGTTTGTTTTAGGTACCTCCCCTCTTCATTTGTAAATACTGAGCAAAATATTTGTGTATCTGCCTTTTCACAGTCTCCCTCTTCCCACCCTCCCTCCCTTTATTAAGCCTCACTATCCCTCCTTGGTCTTCCTCGCTCCTGATGTACCTATAAAAGTTTTATCCCCTTCTTAACTGAGTTGGCTATCTTTTCCTCTGTTTGGGCCTTTGTTGTTCTGACTGCCTTCCCAGCCTCCTTTATGCTAACTGATACAGTTCTCTGTCCTGCTCCTTCTGCGATTCCTTGTACTTCCTGAATGCTTTCTTTTTCTCTTGAACCTTCACTGCCACTTTCTTTGAGAACCATAGTGGTTTCTTACAACTTTTTTTGTTTTGTTTATTTGCTTCACACACAGGCTCGTTACCTCTATGATGGCAGTTTTTATTATTCCCCATTGTTCTTCCACCCCTCCTTCCTGACCATTTGCTAGTGCATTCCTTAGGCACTCACCCATTTTGGCAAAGTTAGCCCTCCTAAAGTCCAGTACTTCTGCCTTTGTATGGCTTGACTCTATTGCTGTGTTTATTGTGAACCATACTGTTTGATGGTCGCTAGTTCCCAGATGGCTACCCACTTCTACATCTGTGATCCTCTCTCCATCTCTATTTGAGAGAACCAGGTCTAAGATTGCTCCCTCTCGAGTGGGCTCCAATACTAGTTGTCTAAGGCATGCCCCCTGTAGGGCATCTAGAATAACCCCACTCTTAGTGGCTGCTGCAACTGCACTCCAGTTAACATCTGGCATATTCAGATCACCCATCAGCAATATCTCCCTTTTCTGCCATTCAAAGTATACTTCTATCATTTCCTTGTCCATTTCCTCCCCTAAAGGGGTCTATATAACCCCTGTGTGGATTGTGGTGCCATTGCCTGTCTCCAAATTTACCCACAGTGCTTCTTCTCCTCCCTGTTTACGCTTTTGTTCTGTTGCTTTGATTCCTTCCCTTATGTAAAGAGCTGCTACTACTCCTCCTCTTTTACCCTCCCTGTCCCTCCTGTAGATAGTGTATCCTGGTATGTTTACGTCCCAGTCATGGTTTTGTGTGTACCACGTTTCTGTGACTGCCACGATATCCAGATGTTCCTTCTCCATCAAAGCCACCAATTCAGGAAGCTTGTTACCCAGACTACGGGCATTGGTACTCATTGCTCTCCATTTTTGGATGGCTTTATCTTCTGTTGCAGCATCCCCCACTGACCTTTCTACCTCGGTCTTTTTCTCATTTAGTACCCTGTTTTGTAGGGAGAGGCTGGGATTTTCCTGCTGCTTATCAGTACTGTTAGTACTGTTTAATTGTGCCCCTTCTCCTACTAATCTAACACACCCACACACATTACAGCTGCTGTTTTGTACCATAGGTGTCTGTAGTATTAATCCGTTCCGTGTTATAACTGCCCTCTAGTTGGTCGCCTCCTTCGAGTTATGACTGTCGTCTGTTCACCCTGTTTTTCCTACACCCAGATATCCATGCTCCCTGTGTTGTTGCTCTGCCTCTTTAGTTCTGCCTTGGCCTCTGATGGCCCTGCCTTGTGTTGAGATTGCCCAGTTGCCCACCCCCAGTGCATTTTCCAGTAGGTCAGCTCTGATCTCTATTAGCCTGTAACAAGATTTCTATACTGGTTGCTTGTATTTTATCTGTACGTGAGGCGGTTGTTTCCCTAATTTAGCACTAGTTGTGTTGCCGTCTTTCCCCATTGTTTGAGCCAGCAGAATCTTTGAAATGCGCTTAGTGCCCATGGAATACAATGTGTCATGCTGTTTGACTGTCTTTGCGTTTTGATCTGTTGACAAGGAAGTGTTCTCATGCTGCTTTATTTGGATTTCACAGGGGCTGCAGTCTCTCTGAAGACAATGGGATGCTAAATCGTTGCCATGGGCTGTCAAGGGAGGTGACAGAGCTGAGTCTCGAGGAAAAAAAGCTGGATGACTTGATACAAAGCTGCACTTTGGACCTGAAGCTGCTAACAGAGGACTCTGAAAACCAGAGATATCCTTTCTGGTGTACTTAGTGTGTTTTGTTTTTCTTTTTTTTTTTTCTTGCGCTAAAAGTTCTAATTGTGTCAACGGTAGTCCCACTACATTAGTGAGAAAGTGTGACCACCTCTTTGTCCAAACTAGATTTGGTTTTGTGCAAATCTACAGGCCACCATCTTTGAGGAATTTGTCTATAGCTAGCTCCTTGTCAACGAATGCTACTAACAACATAGGCAACTAGTCGGGGGTGGGGGGGGCCATTGTGGAGGTGTTTTCTCTGGGTTTCCACACAGTACATATGGTAGTTCTTGTAGCCTGGCTTTTGAGTGACACATGGCAGTTATCTCAGGGGAGATCAGTCGACAGGGCTTCTGAGCTGATTGCCTTCCTGTAGAAGATAGCTTGACTCTGGCATCAGATCCCTAGGGGGGCCCATCATAGGAGCAGTGTGATGTTTCTTACAATTTTTGGCCACCAAGTTATCTTTTTACGAAGTGTCTCCTGTGAAGAACAATCTTTACAGTTAGTATGTCTCTCCCCCCCCAGTTAAAGTTGGCACCCTGGAGGTTAGACTACAAACATAGAAAAAGACCCATGGTCCAGTCAGGCTGCCAGAGTTCTCTGTTTAGCCACGGAACCTACATTCCCTCTAGTGTCCTAGCCCTCCCCATCCTTCTCCTGGTTTCTGCCACCCTAAGCAAACACTGTACCCTTCATTCTGTCCCAACTGTACTTGAAACCACCAACAGTTTTTCTACTTGCCACTTTGGCTGGTAGATAGTTCCACAGCTCCACCACAGTTTCAGTAAAATACTTCCTCATGGCCCTCCTGAACATCTACTTATCCTTAATAGAAAATGGAACTTGTACATTTAAGTCTCCTAGTCATCTGGCCACTGCTGTACCAGTTCAAGTATGCCATAAGCTATCCATTGTAGGTGGTTGTGCTTGGCATCCAAAATCTGAACGGTTTGTTTTGAGAAATTAAAAAAAAAAAAAGTTTGGGGCCTAGAAGTGATGGGTAGCTCTTGTTAAAATTGACATTGCTCCACATCATTCTGCCTGAAGACTACTAGGTGATACTATTAATTCTCGATAGGAAGCTTCAGGGCACTCATAATCTTGTATGTCTGTCTCTCACTGTCTCATGCGCTGTCTCTGTGTAGGGTATTAAATGAATGTAAAAGTGCTAATTAAGTAGGAGCATGCATAGCATTTAGAGCAGATAGAACAGCAAAATTAAAACACATGCTTCAATTCTTCATATCCTGTGCCATGGAGTAACTTATAAAATGATTAGCAGTCTACAGCTATGCATTTCTTGAAATGGTTGGCATTACCCCCTGTTTTGCATAGCATTTTGCTACACTTACTAGCTATTTAGTGTGTGTATATGTGTCTGTTAATCTTTCTGCACTGTCAACCTTCCAGCTCTGCCACCTCCTTGCTAGAGTCTTTGTAATCACCGCACCTGTTTGTGGGTGGCAGTGCAGCCGCAGCACAGACATGCCGGCCCTTCTAGAGCTCATTTCTTTCCCATCTGAATCTGTGGCTACATGTGGTGTGTATTGATAAATATCTGAAATGTGACCATTGCCAAAACGAAACTGAGTAGCAGCTCCAGTGTTCAGGCGATTACATTCCTTAACTACCTTCACATTAGCTTATGTTACATATCAGGATATCCGAAAGATTCGAGCCTTTAAGGACCAAACCGTGATAGCAGTAAAAGCCCCTCCTGAAACGAGGCTCGAAGTGCCTGACCCAGTAGAGGTATAAATATGCACTAGTTTCCAGTTTGTATTTATTCCTGTTTCTGTACATTCTTTTCTAATGTATAGTTTATTAATCTGTTGCTGTATATTATCTATCCCTCTTTCTGTCCTATATAAGCCGTGGATTTAATGAAAATGTCACTAATATTTCCAAGTGCAGTTTGACCTTATGAAATCACAAATGGCAGTCATGAGCAGGGCCACTGGAAAATTGTGGAAAATTTTACCCAAAAATGTTAGGATTTTCTTGCAGAAATTGCATGAAAATTGCGGGGGTTCACTATACATCCCCACTGCCACTAATATTTTGTTTGCTGCAGCATGTATTGATCACATAAATTGTTAGATAAATGTATTGCCACTTGTAAATGCTTTTAATATGAAGAAAGATGTGTGTTTTTGAAATGCACTGTAAACTAATCATTATGTAGCATATCTTCTAAAAATCAAGACATCTAAGTTATGCAGTGCTAACTAGATTGTATTCAGTAATTTACAGTTAGTCTGTACTGAATACATCCTGAAACAACATATTTTGCCAGTTTCTAGATGTTATATAATGAAGCCTGTTTAAACTACTTGCTTTGGTGCAAGAAAAAAAACAGATAACCAGGGTGCCTAATCAAGGTCTAGTAAGAAAAATATTTATTTTGCTAAAACGATTACTGTTCTAACTCAGCACTGTAAGTACATTTTAAAATCACGATAAAAGTATGAAATCATACCAGTAGCTTTTCATTACATCATACAATAGTTTTCAATACATTGTACTTTTGTTCTACTCGGTTTGCAGTGATTTTACTTGGGTTGCAATTATTTTGTCTATTTGAAGGTAACTGTTTAACTATACTTGACCTGTTCAGCATGTTTTCAAAAATGTTTGCTTTTTGTAGGCTTTGTATGTGAGCATACAGTTGTGGCAGACTGACATGTAAGGAATCGCTGTCACCATCCCTCTCAGAAGCACAGTCAAAATTAAACAGCAGGGCCATCCAAACTCTTGACACAGTTGAATCAGAATCCTTTCAGATTGAAAGTATTTATACAAGGAAAATCTACCCTTCCATTCAAAAACAAGCATTGTGGTCAAGGCTTCATTTAGGTGACTGGGGCACTTTGCACCTCTTCTCACAACTATTGTTTGTCTGTCAGCAAAAAGTTCTCTGATAGTCTGCTTTAACACAGATTTTAAGTGTTCAAGGCATGACCAGAGGATTCTGAAACCAAAGCAGGGAAGTGAATCACATGAAAGCAGTCACATTTGACCCCTTCTTACCTCACACTGTACCATTTTGGTAAAATCCAAGTCTGTGTACCACATCTGAGTAGATTTCCTTGAGAATTTAAATATTTTTATACAATTTCAGTCAGAAATTCCATAAATGTAAGAAATTGCAAGAAATTGTGGATTTTGTGTGGAGAAGGGTGAAAATTGCGCCCGCAATTTTCCAGTGGCCCTGGTCATGAGTGTGAAGTCAAATTGCATGAGGAAAAATCCCTGATTTTCATTAGGGCCACTGTATATCTGATTTATGCTGTGCTTTGCGTTATACAATGGCAAGAAAAAAATCCTGTGTTCTAACTGATCAGTGGCCACCTTCAACAGTTATCACAGCACATCGTTGTATGAAGGTGATCAGTAGGCGCAGTGGCACTCTGCACTTCCATTGCCACTACAGACCTTGAGTGAAACTGACTGATAATACTGATTGAGAATACAGCATCTCCTCTGTTAGGCCACACCTTTGGAAATGTAAGCTGTCAGCATTACGACCTCTCAACTTGTCCTTGCTGGGGGCTGGCCGCTTATGACTTGTAACGTCAGATCTTACTTCGAGAAACGGCTCTTGCAGCAGGTTACACATTAGGACTGAAGCCGGCAGGTGCCAGGACCCCACGGAAATTTTCTAGCTAGCAGTATTCAGCAGGGACCGCCTCCGACGTCTGTCCCGTCCCCGATATCAGGCATAGTACATAAGGGGGCGGTCCCCCAGAATCCCAAGTTATTATCCGGCCGTCAATACTCCAACATCGGCCTCTGTCTCTACCTAGCGCACGATGACTTAGAACTTCAAGAGTTTCTACATAACTAATGTCCTCTCCAACTCTTTCATCTGAGGGATACCTTTCAAAGTGTGCCTGTGGCAAACAGATCCCTTTTAAGGATCCTCCTTCTTCCTGCGTGCGGTGCTTAGGCCCAGAGCATGACACCAAGGCCTGCACCTTTTGCCAAGGGTTTAACAGCCGCACCAGAATCTGCCGTCAGAAGGCACTTCAGGCTTACCTATTAGAGGAAAAACTTAGTAGGATGGACAAAGAACCTTCCTCCAGGGGCGATTCTTCCTTCAAGGCCCATAAACACCAGGACAAGCACTGGGAGAAAGCAAGGTCCAGATCCCCAAACCAAGCCTCGGACTCGTGGAGCTCGGGCTCCACTTGATCGGACCGCTCTCCCTCCAGGGCTAGGTCTTAGCCCCCCTCCGGTTAAAGTCCGGGCTTCCAGCGGTTCTTCGACTCTTCAGCCCATCAAGACTTCCAAGCTCTCGGCTTCCTCTACTCCCTCTCGGGCCTCTAAGACCTCCAAATGCCACAAGACTTCCTCATCCACCCGACGTCAGGATCCAGACTCCAGATCGGTCTCCCAGGCCCCTAGGGGCCCGGATCCACCACCCAGGAAGACTAAGGACCTGACGTCCGTCAAGCGGACGACGGACCTGACATCGGCCAAGCACCTGTCGGCCAGGCGTTTGCCAGAGCCGAGGACATCGGCCAAGCACCAGATGCCGGCCGGGCGTTCGCTGGACCCGAAGTCATCGGCCATGCGACTGACGTCCGCTTCATTGGAGACGAAGACTGACCCCAGTCACCGGTGAACACCAGTCACAGGGATTCCTAGGAGGAGGACACCACATTGCCTGAAGACAAGGTGGGTGACGGAGGATGCCGGGCTTTCGAGGGAACCTTCACCCACCCCGGAGACACCGAGGACCCGACGCCCGGCAACAGACCACTGGCGCCAGGCCCGTCATAGGGCATGATATACAAGAGGTTAAGGATCTCTTTACTTTCTGGGGGGACACCATCCACAAAGACGTGGTCCCAGTAAAACCTCCTCTTCCTTCTCCATCTCCTACGCCCCTTGCTCCACCACAGGGGCCAGAAGGACGACCACCAACCTCTAAGGAGCAGACTCCACCTCCCAGGAGTAGATCCGAGAACTGGAGAAGGCCTCCCTCAAGATCTCAATCAGGGTCTCCCAGCCCCAAACGACCCAGACATCGTCGGTATTCTCATTTAGGAGAGGACTCCAGATCTCCTTCTCCACTAACCTTTCAATCACCTGACCCACATGACCTGCCCAGGTCTCTTCCGGATGATCCCTCTTTCTCTGAGATCATGAGGCACATCCAGGACATAATGGGATGGGATGCTGAAGACCTCTATCCCGAAAGACAGCGCCTTGCCCATTATCTTAGGCAGAAAGATCCAAAGCCTGTGGTAGTGCTGCCACCATTGGTGGACACCTTCGCAGATGTCACCAAGGCTGCGTGGAAGCGTCCACACTCCACTCCCGCTGTGCCGAAGAAAGTTGACCGCCTGTACAAGGCCCCGACAGTGGACCAGTACTTGGTTCAACAACCTCTGGCTGACTTCCTGGTCATTACGGCCTCACATGACCAGTCCCAAAGACCGCAACACATGAGCACACAGCCACCGGACCAGGAATCCAAACAGCTGGATGCCCTGGGGAGATGCATGTGTGCGGCTGCTACATGCTCAATCAGGTCTCTGAATTACCTCTCACATGGTACAGTTTCAGAACTCCCTGTGGGAACAGGGCCAGGACCTAATCGATAAATTAACGGATGGCGATCAGAAGGCGGAGCTCATAAACCTCCTCCGCACAGGGTCTGATGTGGGTACCCATGTGCTACGAGCCGCATATGATACTGCGGACTCGTCTGCCAGAGCTGCAGCTTCAGGCGTCCATCTCCGTAGACACTCTTGGCTCCATGTCTCTGGGTTTACTCCAGACGTACAAAAGAACATGCTTGACGTCCCTTATAATGGCAAAGTACTTTTTGGTGAACCCTCGGAGAAGGTTATCGCCAAGCTACAGGACGCTGGGAAGGCAATCAGGTCTGTACAAGCCATGTACAGACCGACTTGGTTCCTTTCGTAGGAACCAGAGCAGTTTTCGCAGCTGGCAACGACAGCAGCCACGTTCTGGCCAGCAAAGGGGCACTTTTCAACGCAAAGCCCAGGCTAAGCTGTCCCCAGGCAGAGGCCAGCATTGCACCAAACAGGCCCCGCCTGCAGGGAACAGTGCTGCCACAGCATGACCCCTTCCCGGCCCCCGCCCCTCCTCTGGATCAACGGGCACAAAAGGTCGGGGGTCGCATCGCTCGCCATTTTTCAGGGTGGTAGTAGATTACCACCGACCAGTGGATTCTCCAATTGGTCAAGAAAGGCCACTTCATAGAATTTCTCGACCACCCACCGTCAAGACCTCCACTGCTTTCCCGTTACTCGGGTCAGCATGCCCTGCTCATACAATAGGAGGCACTCACGCTTCTTGGAAAAGCTATAGATCATGTACCATGGTACCAGAGAGGTGCAGGTTGTTCTCACTTCTTCCTGGTTCCCAAGAAAAGAGGATCTCCATCCGATACTGGACCTCAACGACCAACGCGTCGGTCCTGTACAAACACTTCCGCATAGTGACCCTCCCAGGTCTGATTCCCATGCTCAAGCAGGGCACTTTTCTAGTGTCCTTGGACATGCAGGATGCTTACCTGCATATACCCATAGCTCAAGCACACTAAGTTTTTGTGCTTTGAGTTTCGGGGGCACCATTCAGTTCCGAGCCCTTCCCTTTGGACTGTCATCAGCACCTCGGGTGTTCACGAAGTGCATGGCGGTAGTAGCACCGTCTCTGAGGAGACAAGGCCACTAGGCATTCCCCTACTTGTACGACTGGCTTCTCATGGCACCCTGTAGGGAAGCCCTGATGTCCACCATTCACTGTACTCCGTCTATGTTCAAGACGCTGGGCATCATTATCAATCAAGAGAAGTCGCGCCTGGTTCCGTCTCAGATTCTGCAGTTCATAGGCGCAGTTCTGGACACGGTCCAGGGGAAAAGCTTTTCTGTCCCAGGACCGAGCGGAACACGTCAGATCCCTCATCGGGGACATCTTGGCAAAGAAGACCGTCCCAGCCAGACTGGTCCTTTGCCTGCTCGGACACATGGCTGCGGCCATTGCGATGGTCCCACTAGCCCGTCTCCACATGGGAGTGACCCAGTGGATGTTATGGGTCCAATGGGATCAAAAGCAAGACCATCTGCAGCTCCCAATTTGGATCACGAAGACCGTAATCAGGGATTGGCAATGGTGGCTAGATTCTAAGAACCTCTCAGCGGGGGTTCCCTTCACTGCGCCATCTCAGATTGTGATGTTCTCCACAGACTCCTCAGGGCTCGGATGGGGAGCACACCTAGACTGTGTCTGGTCTCTGGGCCTGTGAACAGCCCAAGAGACTCATCTCCATATAATTTTCCTAGAAATTAGCAGTTATTTACACCCTGCAGGCTTTTCAGTCGGAGATTCCACCAGGTACCATTCTGTTAGACAATTCCGAGGTGATGTATTACCTCAACAAACAAGGAGGCACCCATTCCTACCCACTTTGCTGGGAGGCCATGAGGGTGTGGGATTGGGTTTTACAACTTGGCACAAACCTTATTGCTGTTCATGTACCAGGAGTGGACAATGTCGTCGCAGACAGCCTGAGTCGCTCTCAGGCCAGAGTCCACGAGTGGGAACTACTCCAGGAAGCGGTAGAGGATCTGTTTCACAGATGGGGTACACCAGAGTTGGACCTTTTCGCATCCCCATCCAACGCAAAACTGCCCAATTTTTGCTCGCTAGATCCAGGGTCTAGTGTTTTCTGGCGAGACTTGTCCCTGTCCTGGCCGAGCAGATTCCTCTGCCTTACCCCCCCACCCCCTTTCTGTTGATCCATAGGGTCCTTTCGAAACTTTGCAAAGAGCAAGCAACGCTAATACTTATCGCGCCATTCTGGCCCAGGCAGATCTGGTTCCCTGTGCTAAATCAGCTGTCCCAGGAACATCCAGTGACTCTGCCAATCAGCTCTCACTTGCGTCTCAGGAGACTGGCTCCTTGGTCCATCCGGACCTTCGTTCACTGAACCTGCACACTTGGCTCCTAGAGATATAGTCATTATGCGACATGGGATCTCGCAAGAAGTAACTGACGTTCTAGCAGCCGCTAGAAAACCAGCCACTCATGCTACTTGCGCCATGAAATGGCGCAGATTTTGCCTATAGGCTCAAGCGCAAGGGTTTTCGCCACTGGATTGTCCAAAAAGGTCAGTCTTGGACTACCTCCTGTCTCTTTTCCAGGCTGGCCTACTCCTCGATAAAAGTACATCTTTATGCCATCTCAGCCCATCTCTCAGTTGGACATGGCACAAGCCTTCCTGAGAGCTGTTCACTTTAGACCTCCGATTAAGGATCCTATTCCGCCTTGGGATTTAACCTTCGTTCTGGAGCAGCTTAAGCTGCCACCTTTTGAACCAGCCGCTGATTACGAGCTATGTCTCCTTACATGGAAGACGTTGTTTTTATTTGCTGTTACTTCGGCCAGAAGAATTTTGGAACTTAATGCACTGATGTGCAAAGAACCTTTATTTGGTTTTCCATCAGGACAGAGTATCCTTACGGACCTATCCGAAGGTTTTACCTGTGATGGTCTCAGCTCTCACCCTTGATCAGGATATCGATCTACCAATGTACTTCTCTAAATATTCAAATCGAGGAGAGGCCCTGTTGCACACTTTAGATGTGCATAGGTGTCTTCGCCACTACCTGAACAGGACCAAACACCACCGAAAATCGGACCAGCGTTTTGTCTCCGCCCACAGGATGCTGGGAGCTCCCGGTTCCAAACGGTCGCTATCCAGGTGGCTTATACATTGTATCACGTTCTGTTATCAGAAGCGCATCAAACCCTTTCCGGGCGTGGTTAAGGGTCATTCCCCAAGGGGAGTGGCTACCTCCTTTGCGTCCTTAAAGAACGTATCCACGTCGGCTATCTGTGCAGCAGCGACTTGGAGCACTCTGCACACCTTCATCAGGCATTATAGCCTGGACGTTGCATCGAGGCGAAGAGCAGGCTTTGATCTAGCAGTCCTTCAAGGACTTCTGTCCTAGGCTTAGGATTTACTAAGGATTTCTACCTTCCCTCCTCCCAACGGTGTGGGATTTCCACTATTGCTTGGGAATCTGTCCTAATGGTGTAACTTGCTGCAAGAGCTGTTTCTCTGAGTAAGATAGTACAGTTACGTAAGAACTTACCGTAACAGATCTTCGAGAACAGCTCTTCTGGGGACATGGATATGTTGTTCATCCACACTGTCTGGCAGGTTTCTTGCCGCTTTAAATCTTGCTAGAAGGTCTTCAAGCTGGCTTCTCCCACCCACCTGGGTGGTAAAACTCTTGGCTCTGCCCCATGATGCCAGATCTTCCTTACTGCTTGGAAGCTCAGGTTCCCTCCTTAACGTTCTGTGTGTAGACCGGATCCTATTTCTTCGCTTCGTCCAAAACTTGTTTTAAAAGTTTCAAGACTTCGGTCAAGTTTCTCCCTCGCTGCTGCGATGGACAAATCGACTCCCGGATTTCGGCGGTGCCCTTGTGGGCAGAAGATGTCCAGAACGGACCCGCACTCCACGTGCGTCTACTGCCTCAGCCTAGAACATGACCTGCAGGCCTGCGAATTATGCCATTCGTTTTCAGCCAACGTCCTGCAAGACCGTGCTGCTCGGTTACAGCTTGAGCGCCCCGAGAAGTGCTACCCACCAGTTAAGTCGAAGGAGGCCTGTTGGTCGGTTACCGCGGTGGCTGGCTCGGCTGAGCAACTCTAGCAGATGATTGCCCTCGGAGGAGACGGCACAGGCCGCATCATCCTCTTCCTCGGTCGCGGCATTTATCCCGCTCTCACTGGGTACCTCGTATTCAGCTTCTTTCAAGGAGCTTTGCCAATCCCTTTCCACGAAGGGAGAGGGGCCATCGGGACATTCCTCTCTGTCCAAAAAGGACTCAACGGGTAAGTCCCATCGTCAGCGTTCGTGGGAGCGAGAGGGGTCCCCTTCCCCGGACAGTCGACACTTTGCTTTGGTCAAGGTTGCGGCTAAGGCCGCTGTCTTCACGGTGTCCCCGTCAGGTCAGCCGGCCGAGACACCAGTCGACGCGATCGAGATTTTTCTCGGCCCGTCGGACGGGCTGTCGACTGGTGAAGCAGACAACCCTTCTTCACCAGTTCCCCCGGTGGAGACCGAGGACTTGCCTGCGTCTCCGGTGCCTCAGTCCCCAGTTAAGGCTTCCGAGGGAAGAGCGGGTGTCCCCACCCCTTCCCAGACCCGTCCTCGGAAACGTAGAGGATCTTGGTCTCGGTCCTGCCGACATCGGTGGTCTTTGTCTCGGCACCGAAGTAAGCGGCTCCGCCTCTCGTCCTAGTCTTCCTCCTCTGCAGAGGAGAGGCTTCGGCGCAAGTTGCATCGACGCTACGAGGACCTGATGTGGCAGCAGTTACTTCTGTCCGGGAACAAGCCGTCGCCTTCCCCGGCCATCAAGTGGCTGTCACCCGAGTGGCCGAAACAACCCCTCGCTGTAGCCGAGGTGCCCAAGCCTGGGCTGGTTGTTCGGCCAAAACCAGCTGCCCCACCGATTTGTGGTGGAACCTCCGGCTCCACAACTGAAATCGGGGGCGCCGACCAAGGACTGTCGGGTCAGGGCCTGCCCCACGGGGTGTCAGTCACCCTCACTCCCGACCGTCCTCGGCAGGTGGAGGGTGGCTCAGGCCCCAGGCAGCTCTTCGCAGACTCCTCAGAGTCAGACTCCTCCCTGTTCTCCAGGCCCATTGACCTGGAGTCCTCTGGGGGCCAGTCGATGGACGAAAGCCCATCGTCCTTTATGGGTTTGCTTCGGCTCATCTTGGAGTCCACCGGGATGCAGCTCGAGCCCGTATCCAAGCAGGCAAAGTATCCCCTAACGGAGATACTGGACCGAGGGGAATTACCCACGGAGGCCTTTCCGATAGCCAAGCCATTGTTGGCCCAGCCTTGGAGCTCTGGCAACGGCCTGCTTCCTGTCCTGCGCCTGTGGCCAGGAAGTATGCGGTCCCTACCGGCGCTTTGTCCGGTTTTTTGGAACACCCCTCTGCGGAGGGGTTAGTCACCGATAGTGTTTTCCGCCGTTCTGGGAACGCTAGGGATGTGGATAAGCCGCCCTGACAAGGAGTCCAAAAAGCTGGACTATGCCGGGCACAAGGTGTACGCTGCGTCCTTCCTAGGCTTCAGCCGGGCCAGCTCAGCCATGCTGATGGCACACTTTTCCCACGCCCTCATGGGCTCCCTGGATGCGGTGATCCCTCATCGACCTGCAGACCACGGTCCGGCAGGTACGGGACCAGGGAAGGGCGGTGGCAAAACAGCAGCTCCAAACGGCTTTGGGCATTGGAGACTCCTGTGCCAGATCGGTTGCAGTGGCCATGTGCCGCAGAGCATGGCTGAGGTTATCCACTTTCACGGCGGATACCCAGCACAAATTGGCGGATGTCTCCTTCTTGGGGACCAACCCCTTCGGCCCTGGAGTGGAAGGTCACCTCCAGCGGATCGAAAAGTCCAGTGCCACTCTGGACTCTGTCACCTCCGTCCAGAAGGACAAAGGCCGCCGACAGCAGCAGCACAAGCCCTTTCGTCATCCTGCACCTGCGGCACATCCGGCCCAACAGCAACAGCACCAGGGCCAGCAGGCTCGCGCTTGGCATCCCAAACCCAAGCCCGTGGCTTCCTCCAACAGGAAGCGAGGAGGTAAAGGCCCAGGAGGTCCCTCTGCCAGTCCCTCCTCTAAGCCTGCCCAGTGACTGGTTGAGGGGTGTCGCCACCAGCCTCGTCACTCCCCCGTGAGGGGACTGCTCCATCATTTCCTTTCCACCTGGTTCGCTATCACCACGGACCGTTGGGTGTTGGAGGTGGTAGGAAGGGGCCTGCCCCTGGAGTTCAGGCAGGCCCCACCCTTCCGAGCCGTCACCCCTCCGGGGCTAGGTGGGTCCGCAGCCTCTGTCTTCTTGCCAAGCATCGCCCTGCTCCTCAAAAGAGGTGATCAGGAAGGTGGCGGATCCTCCTCCAGACCCGGGGTTTGTGTCCAGGTACTTCTTGGTCCCAAAACAGACTGGGGGGCTGGCGCCCCATTCTCTACCTGCACGACCTGAACAGGTTCCTAAGGTCTTGGACCTTCAGGATGGTCACTCTGGCTCAGATAATCCCATCCTTGGAACGAGGCGTGTGGTTCTGGTCTCTGGACCTTCAGGAAGCGTTCTTTCACGTCCCAATCCGTCCGTCCCACCAGAGATTCCTCCGCTTCAGAGGGGAGGGATCCCTTTACGAGTTCCGGGCCATGCCCTTCGGCCTTTCTTTAGCTCCCACGTCTTCACCAAATGCATGGCAGTGGTGACAGCATTCCTGCGACACCGAGGGGTCCGGGTGTTCCCCTACCTGGACGACTGGCTGATTGCAGCCCCCTCCAGAGTGGAGGTGGAGCGGTCCAGAGATCTGGCCCTCCAGATTTGCTCTCAGGTTGGCCTCCTCATCAACAAGGCCAAGTTGGATCTCGTGCCAAAGCAGGTGATCTAATTCATCGGGGCAGAGCTCGACTCTATACGGGCCAGAGCACGACTCCCGGCGGACAGGGCTGAGGTTCTTTCCTCCTTTGCCCAATCATTTCAGGTAGGGCAGTCACGCCCTGCCTGGGACTTCCTGGGCCTCATGGCGGACTGCACCAGCGTGGTCCATTGGGCCCGCTGGTACATGCGTCCCCTTCAATGGGGGCTGGCCAGCCAATGGTCACAGCACTTTGATCCGCTGGATCAGCTAGTGACAGTGACCCAGGGGATGTGGAACGCTCTCCAGTGGTGGACCGTTCCAGCACATCTGCAGGAGGGCATCCCATTTGTCCGCCCCGAGCAGACGGTATCTCCATCGACCGATGCCTCTCTGGGTTGGGGTGCCCATTTGGGGGAGCACAGAGCGCACGGCCTCCGGTCCCCTCGGGAGTCCTGATGCCACATCACTGCTGGAGCTTCGAGCGGTTTGTCTAGCCCTCACCGCCTTCGCTCAGTTTCTACGGGGTCAAGTGGTTCAGGTCCAGACTGACAATACCACGACCATGTACTACCTAAACCGCCAGGGCGCTCCATGCCTCTGTGCAGGGAAGCTCTCCGCATTTGGTCACTCGTGCGCAGCCTGGAGGCGGATCTCCTCGCCATTCATGTGGCAGGAGCCTCCAACACCTTGGCCGATGCCCTAAGCCGGATAGGGGCTGCGTCTCACGAGTGGTCTCTCCTGCCGGAGGTAGTACAAGATCTCTTCTCCAATTGGGGCACGCCTCAGGCGGACCTGTTTGCCTCCAGGGCGAATGCGAAGCTGAGACTGTTTCATGCCCGCCCCCCTCAGCAGGGCTTGCTGCAGAGGGATGCCTTCTCGAGGCCGTGGACCCCGGGCCTCTTCTACGCCTTTCCCCCATTTCCCTTGATCCACAAGGTGCTTCTCAAGGCGAGGAGGGACAAGGCACAGGTGATTCTGGTAGCACCAGACTGGCCCTGCCAGTTCTGGTATCCAGATCTCCTCAGTCTCGGCTCCAGGCTCCCGAGGCAGCGTCCAGCCCGGACCTGATCTGTCAGTCAGGGGAAGGTATTCCATCCAGACCTTCAATCCCTGCACCTGACAGCCTGGTTCCAGGCCTTGGGTCTTTCCGAGGTCCTCAACGTTGTTGAGGCGTCCTGTAAGGAGTCGACCAGAAAATGCTACGCCTTCAAATGGAAGAGATTCTCTATTTGGTGTCAGGGCAAGGGTCTGGACCCTTTCTCCTGTTCCTTGGCAAGCACTCTGGACTACCTGTGGTCCCTTTCTCAGCAAGGGCTTCCATCGACGACCCTTAAGGTGCACCTGGCAGCCATCTCTGCTTACTGGGCGCGGGCCGGGAAGCAGTCGGTGGCATAGGAGAAGGTGGTCGGGCGCTTTTTCAAAGGCCTTGATCACATATCCCCTCCGGTGTGAGAACCTCCACCTCCGTGGGATCTACTGCTGATATTGGCTAAGCTCATGGGCAAGCCATTCGAACCGATGCACAGGTGTGATATCTCTCACCTGTCATGGAAGACCGCCTTCTTGGTGGCTATCACCTCAGCCAGAAAGATGGGAGAGCTCCAGGCGCTTATCATAGAGTCTCCTTATCTGGTCTTCCACAGGGACAAGGTTGTCCTCCGCCCCCACCCGAAATTACTTCCGAAGGTAGTGTCTGAGTTTCACCTTAACCAGGTGTTGACTCTGCCGGTGTTCTACCCCAATCACACCTCGGAGGCCGAATATAAGCTCCATACTTTGGACCCTAGAAGAGCACTCGCTTATTACAAGGAGCGGACGGCTGAAGTTCGGGAGAGGTTCGCCAGCTGTTTGTCACCCTACGCTGAAGCCACACCTGGCAGACCTGCAGCCAAGCGGGACGATAGGCAGGTGGGTCACCTCCTGCATAGATCTCTGCTATAGGTTGGCGGGCATGGAGCCTCCCAGAGGGATAAGAGCTCATTCTACCCGCCATACCGCTGCATCGGTGGCTGCTTCCAGCAATGTCCCTATCCAGGAAATCTGTAGGGCTGCTACCTGGAAGTCGGCACACACCTTCATCACACACTACCACTCGACCTTAGTCATGCCGGGATGCTGGTTTTGGGGCCTTGGTTTTCCAGTCTTTATTTCCCAAGTAAGGGGTGTGCGCCTTGCCTTCCTCCTCCCGGAGAACTGCTAGGAGTCTGCCAGACAGTGTGGATTGAACAACATATCCATGTCCCTAGAAATACAGGTTACTCACCTGTAACAGGAGTTCTAGGAATGGTATATGTTCTTCCACACGACCCACTCGACTTCCCCGGCTTCGACACACAACCTGGCTTCCAGCGGACTAGATCTGGCATCATGGGGCGGAGCCGAGAGTTTTACCACCCGGGTGGGTGGGAGGAGCCAGCTTGAAGACCTTCCAGCAAGATTTAAAGCTGCAAGGAACCTGCCAGATAGTGTGGATGAACATGTCATTCCTAGAACTCCTGTATTTACAGCAGGTACTTTCCCTCCCACCATCCCCGCTGGAGGTAGATTTTGTTCAGATATCCTTCTTAGGATCAGGTGTTCTCTACACTATTCCGATTGCCATTTGATGGCGGATCCTCAGTCTCCTCTTCTGATGTCATCCAGCGTCCAGGAGTCTCCGGCGAGAGAACTGGGGATTCTGAGGGACTGCCCCCTTATGTACTATGCATGACGTCGGGGGCGGTCCCTGCTGAATACTGCAAGCTAGAACATTTCCATGGGGTCCTGGCGCCTGCCAGCTTCAGTTCTATGGGGTAACCTGCTGCAAGAGCTGTTCTCGAAGATCTACTGTTATGGTAAGTCCTTGCGTAACTGTGCCTTTCCTATAAAACATGGGGGGTATTGCCTTCCTGTTGGCTCTCCTCCTTCGCAGCTGCATGTGTTGTGTAGGCACAAGAGCTAGTTATGATTTAGCTATCAGCATTTGTATTTTCACTTCAAATTTCTTTTTGCTTTCTGCTACCATCCTGGACTGTGAGGAAGTCCAGTCCTGGCTTTATGTATTGGCTGCATGCAACAAAACATGTCCCAGATGGACCTGCGCTAGTTGTGAATTTAGTGCCTCAGGGCCGAGCAACACTCGGGCCTATGTAAATTTCTACTGCCTTCGTTGCTCGATTGGTGCACCTGCCTCCTCGGTAAGTCAGATGAATGGGATACACACACCGCCAGCTCGACAGTTGCGTGCCAGACTGTCTGTAGGTTCAACTACCTAGCTTGCAGCCATAGAAGAGGCAGTGGCCCAAGCTGTGGCAGGGGGACTCCTTCACAGGCACATTTCGAGAAATTGGCCAATTTCTTAAGACCCTCGAGGAAGGTCCTTTCTGTAGTGACATGAAAAAAACAGGAACAAAAATCTCACCAATAGTCGTGGAACCATGAATGAGCACACTGATCTTCAAAAGGGCTCTTGCAGTAGGTAATCACCTTGAGGACTGATAGCCCCCTGGCATCAGGACTACATGGAAACTCTAGCCAGCAGTATCTGACAGGGGACTGCCCACCCAACGTGTCATGAGATGTCAGCATGACCCTTTATAGTGGATGGTCCCCGCTCCCACCTTCCAGTTCTTCTAACCCCAGTAATGCTGAGTATATTCATAACTTTATGCAGTAAGCCTGGAGGGTTGGACTGCCCGGAGAGATGGAACACATGCAAATGAATAGAATTCTTTACATGTGAGCAGCTTTCAAATACTGTCTCTACCAACTGTAGTGTTCTAACCTATTCAGATTTTTCTCTCCGCCTGAAAGTCTGGTCACTGAGTGGTCGTCTTACTCTTTCGCGTGAAGATTCAAAAACCTTAAACATAAGTATTTTCTTTCTTTTATTGCTTCACTAATTGTTAGTATAAATCTTGTTTACTGCTTAAAGTAAATTTACTTTCCGGTTCCTCGCGGTTCGGAATAACCACCAAGTGGAGCCATTAAGTCACTAATCTGTTCCTCCAAGTGCCCATCTTGGGCTGTTGCGTCAGACTCCAGCCCGGCTTCGACCGATAAGTCTAGCGTCGGCAAGTCGGACGTCTGCACGGGGCTCAGCTGGTAACTCTGACGTCTGATCCTCTAAGACATCCGCCCAACTGGTCTAGCGTCAGGGTCCAGTGATGGCCCCCGACAATTCCCAGCTGCTGGATCTCTCTCTGCCTTCACCGGAGGGTTCTCCTCACCAGGCCTCCCCCTTGCCATGGGACGTGACTCCCCTCCCTCGCCTATTAACAGAGGGACAGGAGATGAGGGGCTTCTGCCAGGTGGCTTCTCCCCAGGCTCACCGCCGGATTTGAGGTTCGGAGCTGTTGATAACGCGGACGGTTCCCAGCTTCGTCCTCCACCATCAGGGGGCTTCTCCGCCACCGGCAAGCCCCCGTGCCGTATTTGGCCCTCACAAGGCCCTCTGGATTTACCATCCTGCAGGGTCCCCATGGAGGCCTATGGCGCCTCCTCTGGGCTTACCTCCAGGCCTCATCGAGTTACCCTCTGGGCCCTCAGTCGGTGTATATACACACACCCATTCAGGCCCTCTGGGGTTCCCACCATCTGGTTAATAGACACCTCAGGCTTCGGCATGTAACCCATCGGGTTACCCAGTCACGGTTTCATGCGCCAGGGTATGCTTCTGCCTACCCTTTGCCGTGATACCAGTTAATGTACGATCATGTGACAGGCTTCCTGACACCCGGGTTTTGCCACTAGCTATTCTCTGGCTTGTTAGCCTCATCCACAGCCTCAAACTCCAGCAGATTTTCAGCTCATCTTGCAGTCTTGGTTGTCTCAGAGACCAAGACACAGCTTGTGTCAGCTGGGCAGTCAGCCTCCCAGGGAGCCCCCTAGGACCCCCAACGCACTGCCAGCGAGGCAGGTGCCAACACAGGTCCATTTAAAGGATCAATCTGCCTGACCTCTGGACAAACCAACACCGGGACCACAGGATTCGACCCTCCTTGATTACAGGTCTTCAGACTCTGATCAAGATTCCGACTGATTCTCCCTCATCGGCAGGGTCAAGCTTTGTAATCTCGCCTCTAGAGGAGCCTCAGCCTAAGGAATTCTCTAAATCGCCCCCAGAGGGTGCTTCCTTCGTAGACGACCTCTGCAAAATGGTGGGGGTTTGAGTGGAAGTCTGATGACCCGGATTCCAAAAGGTGGCACCTTGCGGAGCACCTGGACATGCAGGTGACAGCCCTGGTCCTTACCCTGCGCTGGCTGGAGCCACATAAGGATCTGGCATCAAGTTTGGCTGATGCCGTCCTCTATTCTAGCTGTAGCCAAGAAGGTGGACTGCGTCTCTTGCACTCCAGAGGAGAAGGACTTCATCGGTACGCACCGCATGGGCGATTCAGTCATCATTGTGGCTGGTCCTCAAAGCCCAGATACATGAGCACCTCTCCTCCTGATGGTCTCGGCAACAAGACCAGTTTGGTAGGATGTTTTTACTCCTCCACACTGGCTGTGAGGGCTCTAAACTATGGAGGTCACATGCTGGTCTACCAGATGTCTTTGTCCTTGTTTGCCCAGTTAGAGCTGGCCATTGAAGCCCTCCCGGACTCTGAGTCGAAATCCATAAAAATCAGTTCCACTAAGATGACCTGAAGACATTCCCTCAGGGCTATGTACGATGGTGTTGACTTGTCAGCTTGGGGAACCGCCACAGCAGTCCACCTCTGACACTTCTCATGCCGGAGAGTGTCTAGTTTGGCCCAGGATGTGCAGACTGCCATCCAGGACGCTCCGTTCAGGGGATCCGTCCTGTTTGGAGCTGACGCGCAGGATATTGCCACCCTGCAGGACCAAGGCAAGGCCCTTTTGGTACAGACCATGTACTGTCCTCTGTTTCAGGCAAAGAAGCCTTTTCCCCACCAAGGGAAAAGGTAGCCGAAACAGCAGACTGACAGACATCAGACTAAATGGGCACAGTCATTCTCAGCTGCTCCCCTGGCTAAGTCCTAGAAAGCTTTGGGTGCAGCTCTCCCGAACCCCACATGACTCACTGTCTGCCCTCTCCTCTCAGATCTTTAAGGGGAGCAGGTGGGCGGAAGATTTTCTGGTCATCAGCTAGGGTGGCGGGCAGTGACAACAGGCTTTGGGTTCTTCAGCTCATAGAGCAGGGCCACATTCTAGAGTTTCTGGCAAAACCTCCAGATAGGCCTCCAGCCCAATCATACTACCCAAAGATGCACATTCCTCTTCTCTGACTGGAAATACAGGCTCTATTACAAAAGGAAGCAATAGAACCTGTTCCTGTGCAACAGGAAGGAAATGGGTACTACTCCCACTTCTTCCTGGTCCTCAAAGATGGGAGATCTGCATCGCGTTCTGGACCTCTGTGCTCTAACCCTCTATAAAGAACACACAAGGCTTCAGATGCTGACCCTCCTGCACAGGGGTCAGTGGCTTTGTACTCTGGATATGCAGGATGCCTACCTGCACATTCCTATATTCCAGGCCCATTGTTGCTACCTTCGGTTCTCCTTTCAGGGGGAAGATTACCAATTCAAGGCTCTACCCTTTGGCATATCCTCGGCACCTCGGGTTTTCACGAAGTGCTCGGCAGTAGTGGTGGCGGCCCTAAGGCATCAGGGTCACTGTTCCCTTACCTTGACAACTGGCTTCTGTCAACCCCATTGAGGGAACAGTTGTAACTGTCCCTCTCTGCGACCCTGGACATTTTCTGTCAAGTTGGGATCACTGTAAATTTTCTGAAGTTCCAAGTTGTTGCTTCCCAGCACATGCAGTTCATGGAGGCAGTGTTTGACACTGTTCGGGGTATGGCTTTCCTCCCTCTGGGCAGAGTGGAAATCTTGCAGAGGCAGGCCCGTATGGTGGCTTCCAGCAGGAAGGTCTTGGCCAGGTCGATTCTTCGACTGGGCCTGATGGCCTGTCCCTTGTGCCAAGCTACATATGAGTATTTTGCAGTGGATGCTCAGGGCACAGTGGGACCAAAGGTCTGACGACCTGTGTCAGATGGTTATGGTCTCTGATTCCATGCAGATAGGTTACTTGTGGTGGCAGGATCTTTCCAATCTCACCAAGGGGGTCCTTTTTTGGTCTTCTCCTCCCACCCAGACTCTGACTACAGATGCATCAGGGATGGGTTGGGGCACACACTTGGGAGACCTCAAAACCCAAGATGGGTAGTCCCAAATGGAGCCATCTCTAAACATCAATGTTTGAGATGAAGGCAGTGTTGTATGCTGTTCAAGCTTTTCAGCATCTGCTTCTCCAGGGTACGCTGTTAGTCCAGTCGGACGACATGTGTGTGGTCTGGTATCTCAACAAGCAAGGAGGCACCTGCTTGTATTCCCTATGCAGGGAGGCGATGTGGGTGTGGAATTGGACTGCTCTGCGTCGGATTCACTTCACAGCCATCCACGTTCCAGGTGTGCAGAATGTCCTAGCAGACCGTCTCAGCCGCACCAGAGTAAGGGCCCATGAGTGGGAGCTCAAGCAAGAGGTGGCAACCACGTCTTCGACCTGTAGGGTCAGCCATATCTGGATCTGTTCGCTTCCCCATACAACGCAAAATTTACTCCAGTTTTGCTCGCTCGCTCCAAGGCATGGTGTTTTCGACGCACTACCTCTCTGCTGGACAGGGAGATTCTTGTATGCCTTCCCTCCCTTTCTGGTTCTGCAGAGGGTGCTGCTACGGGCAGAGGGGGCCCACATGGTTCTGTTTGCCCCTTTTTTGGCTTCACCAAGTTTGGTTTCCACTCCTTCAGCAGCCAGCAGTGGAGCCTCAGATTCCCCTGTGCCTCTGCAATGACTTCCTGACGCAGGAGGAGGGCATGCTGGTCCATCCAGGATTTAAATCCTTTCACCTTCACGCATGGCACCTCAGGTCATAGCCACTTCGCGTGTTGGAGTATCTAGGGTGGCACAAGTCCTTGTTGAGGCCAAAAAGCAGTCTACAAAAACCACTTACATCATGAAACGGAAGTTGTTTTTTTGTTTTCAATTTGGGCCACTAGGAAGGGTTGGGACCTGTTCTTGTGCCCTGTTCAGTCGGTCATGGAGCATCTCCTGCACCTCGATGGTTTGGGCCTGGGGTATCCTTCACTGAAGGTCCATTTGTTGGCCATTTCTGCCTGGCATACCCTAGTGGATGGCAGGACAGTAGCCCAGTTGGAAGTTTCAAAGACTTTATTGAACGGGGTTCTGCATCTCAAGCTAGTGGTGTGTAGTCCTGTGCCACTGTGGGATCTGAATTTTATTTTAGAAAAATTGACCCTGCCTCCTTTTGAACGGCTGGTTCCTGTGACATGCGCTATTTGTCTTGGAAAGCGCTTTTCTTTGTAGCAGTTACTTTAGTTCAAAGGATTTCTGAGCTTAAGGCCCTGGTTTGTAAGGAGCCTTATTTAATTTTTCATGCACAGAGTGGCTCTTCATACCAGCCCTAAGTTCTTACCCAAGGTGGTTTCTGAGTTTCCGGTGAACCAGTCTGTTCAACTCCATCTCATTTACCCTGAACAGTTCAATCTGGGAGAAGTGATTCTTCATACCTTAGATGTTCATAGAACCTTGCGTTACTACACATAGGACACAGACTGTCTGAAAGACGGAGCAGCTTTTTGTTTATTTTGCACCCAAGAGACAGGGTGCAGCAGTTTCCAAATGGTGGTTATCCAAATAGCTGGCAAACTGCATTACTTCCTGTTTCCAGAAACCTGGAAAGACCCTCCCGAGGGAGGTTAAGTGGCATTCCACGAGAAGTGTGGCTGTTTCTGCTGCTTGTTTCAGGAATGTATCAGCTGCTGACAGCTGTGCCACAGCTACCTGGAGTTCAGTCAACACTTTCACAAGGCATTACAGTCTGGGCGTTGCTTCTAGGGGCAGGGCAGTTTTTGGCCTAGCAGTGCTTCAGGGCCTTGTGCCATGATTTGCCTTTAGCGGACTTTTTTCCTGCCTCCCGTGTTTTTCTTCTGATTCACATTGCTTGGAACTCAGTCCTCAAGGTGATTACCTACTGCAAGAGGCCTCTCTAAGTAAGATGGCACAGTTGCATAAACTTACCATAACAGTAGATCTTTGAGAGAAGCTCTTGCAGTAGGTAACTTTTTTCCTCCCTCCATCCCCCAAATTTATTTGGTGCGGTTGCTCTTTCGTTGTGAGCTCATTCTGGGCTCCAGGAGCCTGTTTCCTTTTCTCCTGTTGCTCCTCCTCTGAGGTCTCTGGCGAGAGAACTGGAAGGCAGGTGTGGGAACCGCCCACTATTTTGGGTCACGCTGACGTCTGTCATGTGACATCGGGTGGGCGGTCCCCCTTCAGATACTGCTAGCTAAAGTTTCCATGTGGTCCTGATACCAGGGGGTGCGCAGTCCTCGAGGTGCTCACCTACTGCAAGAGCCTCTCTCAAAGATCTACTGTTACGGTAAGTTCTTAACTGTACTTTTCTGATATATTTGTCTTTTTCTTTAGATATAAATATAGATATAGATGGATGGAGAGGGAGAGATGGATGGAGGGGGGAAGGGGTAGAGATTTATATATCTATCTCTATAGTTTATCTGTATCGAGAGGCTAGAGTGCATATTTCAATAGCTCAGTTGAAGCAGAGCGGGTTCACACACTCGAGACTCAGCCTGGAACCACTGCTACATGAAGGCTGCATCGACACTGAGGAGCTAATGTGGCAACAGTGAGTCCTTGGGCAGGATAGCCCCTTCCCCGGACCACATGCTTCCCTGGTCGCCTCAGTCCTGCTGTGCCTGATGTCCTTCAGCAGCAGCGGCGGCTTCATTGATTGATTTTTAGGGTGGAACTGCTGCCTAGGCAACCCTTACAGGGAGCTCCTAGCAAGGCCTCTTGCCTGATTACCGGCCTTCCTGGTCAGCTGTCAATCAAGATCACCCACTCGGACGAGTCCAGGGTGGTTCATGCAGAAAAGCAGCAGAGTGCTCTTTGAGGAGTCTTCAGACTCCAGGTCCTCCATGCAGTCTTGGAGGACCCCAGGCTTCAACCAGGAATTGCCTGAAGAACTGACCACCAAACACAGGCCAGTGTTCTTTGGGGCTTGGCACTGTTTGATCTCCAGATCAGTGGAGATCCCTAAAGGTGGTCCAAAGGCAGGCCTAGCACCCCCTCAAAGAAATATTGGGATGATTTACCGGGGATCGCCTTCCTGGTGGCAGAGGCTATTCTAGGACCTGTGCTGGAGCTCTGGCAGCATCCTGCAAATTGCAATCCCAACTGGCTCCTTGTCTAGTTTCTCTGACCACTCAGCCGAGGGGTTGGTGGCGAACTCAGTCCTCCATAAGACCAGCAATGTTACGGATGTGGACAAACCCTCTGATAGAGTGCAAGAAGCTGAACCTTACAGCCAAGAAAGCTTATGCTGTCCTCCCTTTGGTCTCCTCAGGCGAGTTACGCCTTGATGATGGCTGACTTTGGCCACTCCCTAATGAGAGTCCTTGACCATGTCCTTCCTCTCATCTGCTTGTCTGCAGATGGTGGTTGAGATGGCCAGACCAGTGTCGAGTGCTGGAAAAACACCAGCTTCAGACAGCTTTGGACAATGGAGACTCCTGTGCCTGGTCCATGACAGCAGTTGCAATGCACCGCAGGGCCTGGCTGTGAATTTCCACCTTCACAACTGACACCCAGAACAAACTGGCTGATGTCCTCTTCTTGGGCACCAACTTTTCAGCCCTGGGGTGCATGGATACCTTACGAGAATCAAGGTCCAGTGCCACCTTGGAACAATGTGACATCCTCGCAGGAGGATCAGTCCAGGGGGCCGGGGCTGAAGAAGCCTTTTCATGCTTGGTCCTTTCTGTTGCATCAGCTCCAGCCAGGCAATCGCAGGTCTAGTGATCTAACCCTATGTTCAACGGCCAGGGCTCTAGAAAGCCCGGGGGATGAGGTAGCAGGGCCCTGCTGGTGCCTCCTCCAAAACTGATCAGTGACTGGTTGGGGGAAGGTCTGCCTCCCACCCGTCCAGTTCCGGGGGGAGCTTCACCCTTTCAGGCACACCTGGTCCGTCATCTCTGGTCCTAGAAGTGGAGGGCAGCAGATTGCCTTTCTGCTTGGAGACTGTTCACTATGCCGAGCCTATGCTCCATGGGAGTCTGATGTTGCAGGACATGCCGTCTCCCATCAGAGAGGACATTGCTCAGCTCCTAGAGGAAAGAAAGGTAGCCTGCGTCCCAGACGCTATGACCGCCCAGGGCTTCGTGTGCAGGTACTTTCTGGTCCTAAACTGATGAGAGGTTTGTGCCCCATACTGGATCTGCCTGATCTCCATTCCTGAGGAAGTGCAAGATATTACTTCGAGATACAGCTCTTGCAGCAGGTTACACCATTAGGACTGAAGCCGTCGGGCGCCAGGACCCCACGGAAATTTTCTAGTTAACGGTCTTCAGCGGGGACTGCCTCAGACGTCTGTCCCGCCCCCATCAGGCATAGTACATAAGGAGGTGGTCCCCCCACAATCCCCAGTTCTTTTCCCGCTGTAGACATCTCAGCATCTGCCTCTGTCACTTTCTAGTGTGAGATGACTAGGAACTAAGACGTTCTCTTTTTTTCTCATACGATCTTGGATTCATCTGATGTCCTCTCCAAACACCTCTCTGGAAGGTCACCCATCGAAGTGTGCCTGCGGCAAACAGATCCCCTTCAAGGATCCTCACTCAGCCTGCGTGCGTTGTTTAGGCCCGGAACATGACACCAAGGCCTGCTCCTTCTGTCAGGGCTTCAACAGTCGCACCAGGATCCGCCGCCAGAAGGCCCTTCAAGCGTTTCTCTTGGAGGAGAAACTCAAGGCCATGGATAGGGAACCTTCCTCCAGGGGGGAGTCGTCAGGGAAGACCCACAAACACTGGGAGAAGGAAAGGCCCAGGTCCCCGTCGAGGGCCTCAGACTCCCGAAGCTCCGGCTCGCGATCAGACCGCTCTCCCTCCAGGGCTCAATCTCAGCCTCCCCTGGTTCAGGTCAGATCCTCCAGTGGCTCCTCCTCCTCCCTGCAGCCTATCAAGACTCCCAGGACATCGGCTTCATCCACTCCTTCTAAGGCCTCACCCAAGTCTGGAGAGCGCCATAAGTCTCCCTCCCGCCGTAGGGACTCTGACACCAGGTCGGTGTCCCAGCCTCTGCGTGGGTCGGACCCGACGTCTGCCAAACATCACAGGCACTCCCAGGAGCCGGCTACAGCAAGACACCAGTCGCCGGCCAGGCATTCGCCTCCCAGGGCGTCGGCTACCCCAGAGGGGAGGACCGCACCACCATCGCCTACAGAGGTCGGTTGGAAGGCATCATCTGAGGAGGACACCACTTAGCCCGAGGACCAGGCAGGCGACTGCAGAACCGTCAGGCTCCCACGGGGACCCGACCCCGGCGACAGGCCACTGGTACCCGGCCTGTCGTCTGGCCTGAATTTGGCAGAGGTGAAGGAGCTCTTCACCTTCTGGTGGGACACCATCAGGAAGGATGTGGTCGCCACACACCCTCCTCCTACCTTGGCTCCGCCTCCACCTACTCCTTCAGCGCCTATGCCCCCTCCTCCACCCAAAGGGCCCGTAGGACGATCCCCAACCCCCAAGGAGCCAACACCTCCTCCTAGGGGCAGATCCTCAGATAGGCCTCCCTCAAGATCCACTTTAGGGTCACCCAACCTTAAGAGACCTAGACGACGCTGGTACACCTCGTCCACGGAGGACTCTAGATCTGACACCTCAGGGTGCTCCAGATCTCCTTCTCCCATCAGCATTCCCTTCCCAGGTCTCCTCCGGATGACCCATCATTCGCTGAGATCATGAGGCACATTCGGGAGAATATGGGGTGGGATGCTGAAGAGTTCGGCCCCGAGAGACGGCGCCTTGCCCGCTACCTTCGGCAGAAAGACCCAAAGCCTGTGGTAGTGCCACCCTTGGTGGACACCTTGCGACGTCATCAAGGCTGGCGTGGAAGCGTCCGCATTCAACTCCGGCAGTGCCGAAGAAGGCTGACCGCCTATACAAGGCCCCGAGGGAGGACCAGTATCTGGCGAACCATCCTCTGGCTGATTCCCTGGTCATTACGGCCTCACATGACCAGTCTCTGAGACCTCGGCACTTGAGCACACAGCCACTGGGCCCGGAATCCAAGCAGTTGGATGTCCTGGGTAGGCACACGTACGCGGCTGTGACTTGCGCCATCAGGTCTCTAAATTACCTCACCCACATGGTCCAATTCCAGAACGCACTGTGGGAACAGGGACAGGACCTGGTTGAGAAGATGCCAGACGGTGGCCAGAAGGAGGGGCTTTTAAATCTCCTCTGTACGGGTTCAGATGTGGGGATCCAGGTGCTCAGAGCCGCATAAGATTCTGCGGACTCTTAGGCCAGAGCTGCAGCCTCAGGCGTGTCTCCGGATATGCTCTTGGCTCCGTGTCTCCGGTTTTACCCTGGACGTCCCTTACAAGGGGGAAGGCCTTTTTGGTGAAGCCTCTGAGAAGGTGATCACCAAATTTCAGGACGCAGGGAAGGCAGTTAGATCTGTCCAGGCCATGTACAGATCTCGACCTAGTTCCTTTCGTAGGAACCAGAGTCGCTTTCGTGGCCGGACACACAGGCAACAACCGCGTTCTGGCCAACAGCAGAGGGGCTCCTTTACCTGAAAAGCCCAGGTCAAGTCATCCCCAGGCTGGGGCCACCAAGTCGCAAAGTCGGCCCAACCTGCGAGATCTAACTCTGCCACAGCATAACTCCTTCCCGGCCCCTGCCCCTCCTCAGGATCAATGGGAAATGAAGGGCGGGGGTCGCATCACACATTACCTGCCAGGGTGGCGGTTAATCACCACGGACAGGTGGGTGCTACAGTTGGTCAAAAAAGGCCACTATATAGAATTTGTAGGCAGCCTACCTACAAGGCCTCCCCTGCTTTCCCGCTATTCGGGTCAGCACACTCTGCTTATACAGCAGGAAGTGCTCGCGCTTCTGGAGAAAGAAGCCTTCGAGCACGTCCCAGAGAACCAGAGAGGGTTAGGCTACTATTCGCACTTCTTCCTGGTTCCAAAGAAAACCGGGGACCTCCGTCCAATTCTGGACCTCAGCGACCTCAATCTGTCTGTCTACAAACACTTCCGCATGGTGACCCTTCCGGGCCTAATCCCCATGCTGAAGTGGGATGCCTTTTTGGCGTCGTTAGACATGCAGGACACCTACCTGCACATCCCAATTGCTCAAGCGCACAAGAGGTTCCTGCGCTTCGAGTTTCAGAGCCGTCATTATCAGTTCCGAGCGCTTACTTTTGGGCCGTCATTGGCACCTCGCATCTTCACGAAGTGCATGGCGGTCGTAGCGGCATCTCTGAGGAGACAAGGCCACTACATGTTCCCATACCTGGACGACTGGCTTCTCATGGCTCCCTCCAAGGAAGCACTGATGATGGCCATTCATCGTACCCTGTCCCTTTTCCAATCACTGGGTATTCTCCTCAACTACAAGAAGTCACTCCTGGTGCCGTCCCAGAAACTGCAGTTTATAGGAGCAGTTCTGGACACCATCAGCAGGAAAGCTTTTCTTCCCGTGGACAGAGTGGAACACATCAGATCCCTCATCAGGGACTTGTCGGCGAAGACCATCCCGGCCAGATTGGTCCTTCGCCTGCTCAGACACGTGGCTGCGGCCATTGCAACAGTCCCGATGGCAAGGCTTCACATATGGGTAACTCTGTGGATGCTAAGAGTGCAATGGGACCAAAGGCAAGACCATCTGCAGCAGCCAATTCGAATCACGAATGCCGCGATTCGGGATTGGCAATGGTGGCTAGATCCGGGGAACCTGTCCACAGGGGTTCCCTTTGTAGGACAGTCTCCGACTGTGACTCTCTCCACAGACGCCTCAGGGCTCGGGTGGGGAGCACACCTAGATAGGGTGAGGTCTCAGGGCACTTGGACAGCCCAGGAATCTCATCTCCACATCAACATTTTGGAGATGAGGGCGGTTCTTTATGCTCTGCAAGCCTTCCAGTCGGAGATTCCACCGGGTACTCTCCTGTTACAAACAGACAATACTGCGGTGATGTATTACTTCAACAAACAGGGAGGCACTCCTACCCGCTTTGCAGGGAGGACATGAGAGTGTGGGAGTGGGTAGTGCAGCACGGCGCAAACCTAATTGCAGTACACATCCCAGGAGTGGACAATACCGTCGAAGACAGCATGAGTCGCTCTCAGGCCAGAGTCCACGAGTGGGAACTTCTAAAGGAGGTGGCAGAGGATCTGTTTCACAGATGGGGCACTCCAGAGTTGGACCTCTTCGCGTCCCCATCCAACGCAAAACTGCCCAGTTTTTGCTCGCTAGATCCAGGGCCTGGTGTTTTCTGGCGAGATGCGTTGTTCCTCTCCTGGGCGGGCAGATTCCTCTACGCCTTCCCTCCTTTCCCGTTGATAGAGTCCTCTTAAAACTTTGCAGGGAGCAGGCGACGCACATTTTGATAGCACCTTTCTGGCCCAGAAAAATCTGGTTCCCCCTTCTGCATCAGCTATCCCGGGAACCTCCACTTCCTTTGCCAATCAGCTCCCATCTGCTGTCTCAGGAGGAGGGTTCATTAGTCCATCCGGACTTGCGCTCTTTGAACCTGCATGCCTGGCTCCTAGAGACATAGCCATGTTGCGATATGGGGTCTCGCAAGAAGTGGCAGATGTACTCTCTGCCGCCAGAAAACCGGCAACCCACGCAACGTACGCCGTGAAATGGCGCAGATTTTGCTTGTGGGCTCAAGCGCGTGGTTTCTCTCCGTTAGAATGTCCCGAAAAGCTGGTTCTGGATTACCTGCTTTCACTTTGCCAGTCAGGACTGGCTTACTCCTTGATTAAAGTGCACCTTTGCGCAGTTTCGGCTTACCATTTTCCCCCATAGGCCATCGGATGGTGGCCCAATTGGACACTACTCGTGCCTTTTTAAGGGGAGTTCTCCACCTAAGGCCGCCTATCAAGGACTCGATTCCTCCTTGGGACTTGCCCTTCGTCCTGGAGCAGCTTACGCTGCTGCCTTTTGAACCAGCCGCGGATTGCGAGCTACGTTTTCTGTCGTGGAAAATGTTGTTTTTAGTTGCAGTTTCTTCGGCAAGAAGGATTTCCGAATTGCATGCACTGATGTGCAAAGAACCTTATTTAGTTTTCCATCAGGATAGGGTATCCCTGAGGACAAACCCAAAGTTCTAGGGACATGGATATGTTGTTCATCCACACTTATTGGCAGGTATCCTTGCCGCTTTAAATCTTGCCGGAAGGTCTTCAAGCTGGCTCCTCCCACCCACCCGGGTGGTATAACTCTCGGCTCCGCCCCATGACGCCAGATCTTCCTTACCGCTTGGAAGCTCAGGTTCCCTCCTTAACGCTCTGCGCTTGCGACTGGTTCCTATTTCTTCCGTTTTGCGAATTTGAAAGTTTTTAGCTAAAAAGACTTCGGTCTTCGATTCCTTGCGGCTGCGATGGACAAATCGACTCCCGGTTTTCGGAGATGCCCCTGCGGGCAGAAGATGTCTCGGACGGATCCACACTCCACGTGTGTCTACTGTTTAAGCCTTGAGCACGACCCGCAGGACTGCGACCTGTGCTCTTCCTTCTCGGCCTACGTCCTCGAAGACCGTGCTGCCCGAGTGCAACTGGGCCGTCCCGAGAAGCGTTTCCCTCCGGTGAAGTCTAAGGAGGCCCGGTCGGGCGGTGTCCTTGGCGGGCTGGCGGCCAGGATCAGCTCGAGCAGATGATCGCCCTCGAAGAGGAGGCGGCGCGGGCCGTATCTTCCTCGGCCGCGGCATTTATCCCGCTCTCTCTGGGTTCTTCCTACACAGCTTCATTTAAGGAGCTTTGCCTGTCCCTCTCCACTAAGGGAGAAGGGCCAACGTCTGCTGGACCTTTTTCTCGGTCCAAAAAGAGGGACAAAGGTAAATCCCTCCGTCGACGCTCTTGGGAGCGGGAAAGGTCCCTCTCCCCGAGTCGTCGACCGTCGACTTCGGTCAACCGCTGCCTTCGCCACTGGCCCCACGGTGCCCCCGTCCAGGTCAGTTGACTGAGACTTCTGCCGACGGTCGAGATTTTCTCGACCGCTGGACGGGCTGTCGCCTATAGAAGCCGAGATTCTCTCTCCCGGTTCCCGGGGAGTTGAGGATCCCGTGGCTTGCCCTGTGCCTCAGTTTCGAGCCCCTGGATGAACCTCGAGCGAAGGGAGTGCGGTTCCTAGCCGACACTTCCCGCACCGACCTCGGAAGAGCCGAGGCTCTCTCTCTGACTTCTTGCGGTCCAGCCGATCCGCCGCCATAGGCGGTCTCGGCACCACGGTAAGCGGCGCCGCTGGTCGTCTCGCCCCTCCTCCTCGGACGAGGGAGGCTTCGCGTGAGTTCGCCGACAGTACGAGGACCTCATGTGGCAACAGCTCCTCCTGACCGGGAGTAAGCGGCTGAGTGCGCCTTCCCCGCCATTAAGTGGCTGTCACCGGAGCGGCGGACACAACCCCCGACTTAACCGAGGGCCTGTACCCAGGCCGGTTGTTCGCCAAAACCAGCTGCTCCACCGATCCGTGGAACCTCCGCTTCCACAGCCACTATTTGGGGCTCCGACCAGGATTCTCGGTCGGCAAGGGTCTACCCCATCGGTTGTCGGTTACCCTCACTCCCGACCGACCTCGGCAGGTAGAGGGTGGCTCAGGCCAGAGGCAGCTTTTGAGGACTCGTCCAGTCCGAGGATAATTCCTCCTTTTTCTCCAAGCGATGGACTTGGAGTCCTCAGGAGGACAGTCAATGGACGAGTAGCCCGTCGTCTTCCTAGGACTGCTTCGCTCATCTCTGAGTCCACCGGGATGAAGCTCGAACCCGTTCCAAGCGGGCCAGGTATCCCTCACGGAGATTCTGGACCGAGGGATTCTCCAACGGAGGCCTTCCGTAGCCGAGGCCATAGTGGGTCCGCCCTGGAGCTTTGGCAGCCTCCTGCTTCCTGTCCTGCGCCTTGAGCCAGGATGGCCAGGAAGTATGCGGTCCCTACCGGTTCCCTGTCCGTTTTTGGAGCACCCTCTGCTGAGGGGTTGGTTACCGACAGCGTTTCAGCGGCTACCGCAACGCCAGGATGTGGACAACCTCCGACAAGGAATCCAAGAAATTGGATTATGCTCGGGCGTAAAAGTCTATGCTATGTCTCTCGGCCTTCGTCAGGCCAGTTCGGCCGTCCTCATGGCACATTTTTCTCATGCCCTGTTGGGCTCCCTGGATGAGGTCATTCCTCATCTCCCCGAGGATCTGCAGACTACGGTCAAGCAGGTGTGGGACCAGGGCAGGGCAGTGGCCAAACAGCAGCTCCAGACTGCTTTGGATATTGGGGACTCATGTGCCAGGTCGGTGGCGGCCGCAGTGGCTATGCGTCAGCGGGCTTGGCTGAGGATATCCACCTTTACTTCGGATACCCAGCACAAGTTGGCGGATGTTCCCTTTTTGGGGACTGACCTCTTCGGCCCTGGGGTGGAAGGTCACCTGCAGAGGATCGAGAAGTCCAATGCTACCTTGGACTCTGTCTCTTCCGCTCAGAGGGACAAAGGCCGCCAAATCACAGCCTAAGCCCCTTCCGTCCCTTCCTGCGGCGCCCTGACCCAGCAACGTCAGGGCCAGCAGGCTCGGCCTTGGCATCCCAAACCCAAGCCGCGGCTTCCTCTAACAGGAGGCAGGGAGGAAAAAGGCCCAGGGTCCCTCGGCTGGTCCCTCCTCCAAGCCTGCCCAGTGACAGGCTGAGGGTGTCGCCTCATCCCCGCCACCTACTCCCTGGGTCCCCTGGGGGACGGCCCGCACTTCCGTTCTGCCTGGTCCCTGTTACCACGGACAGGTGGGTTTGGAGGTGATGGGGAAGAGGCCTGCCTCTAGAATTGAGCAGGCACCGCCCTTCAGAGCCGTCGCCCCTCGGGGGGCTTCGGGGTCCCCAGCCTCGCTGGCGGCTCGTCGAGTCGACATCGCTCTCCTCCTCCAGAAGGAGGTGATAAGAGAGGTGGAGGACTCTCCTTCAGACCCAGGGTTTGTGTCCAGGTACTTCCTGGTTCCGGAACGGACAGGGGGCTGGCGCCCCATTCTCGACCTTCACGACCTAAACAAGTTCCTAAGGTCTCGAACCTTCAGGATGGTCACTCTGGCTCAGATAATACCATCCTTGGAGCAGCGGTGGTTCTGCTCTCTGGATTTGCAGGACCGCGTTTTCACGTCCCTATCCGTCCGTCTCACCAGAGATTCCTTCGCTTCCGAGCGGAAGGATCCCTTTTCGAGTTCCAAGCCATGCCCTTCGGCTTGTCTCCAGCTCCCAGGGTCTTCACCAAATGCATGGCAGTGGTGACAGCATTCCTGCGGCACCGAGGGGTCCGGGTGTACCCTTACCTGGACGACTGGCTGATAGCAGCTCCCTCCAGGCAGGAGGTGGAGTGGTCCAGAGATCTGGCCCTCCAGGTCTGCTCTCAACTAGGCCTCCTTATCAACGAGGCCAAGTCGGAACTCGAGCCGAAGCAGGTGATTCTGTTCATCGGGGCGCAGCTCGACTCTCTTCGAGCCAGAGCGCTGCCCCGCGGACAGGGCGAGGTTCTTCCTCCTTTGCCCAATCATTTCTGGTTGGGCAATTGCGCCTGCCGGGACTTCCTGCGCTCCTGGGTCTCATGGCGGCCTGCACCAGCGTGGTCCGTTGGGGCCGGCTGGAACATGCGTCCCCTTCAGTGGGGACTGGCCAGCCAGTGGTCACAGCGCCTGATCCTTTGGACCAGCTTGTGTCGGTGACTAGGGGATGTGGAACGCTCTCCTGTGGTGGATCGCTCCAGGTCATTTGCAGGAGGGCATCCTGCTCGTCCGCTTGAGCAGACGGTCTCTATCGACCGATGCCTCTCTGATCGGTTTGGGTGCCCATCTGGGGAACACTGGCCCACGGCCTCTGGTCCTCACGGAGTCCCGATGCCACATCAACCTGCTGGAGCTCCGAGCGGTCCACCTAGCTCTCACCGCTTTTGCTCCGCTCCTCCGGGGTCAAGTGGTCCGAGTCCAGACGGACAACACCACGACCATGTACTATCTAAACCGCCAGGGCGGGACGCCTTCCATGCTTCTATGCAAGGAAGCTCTCCGCATTTGGTCACTCGTGCGCAGCCTGGACGCGGATCTCCTAGCCATTCATGTGGCAGGAGCCTCCAACACCCTGGCCGATGCCCTGAGCCGGATAGGGCTGCATCCCACGAGTGGTCTCTCCTGCCGGAGGTAGTACAGCATCTGTTCTCCCATTGGGGCACACCTCAGGTGGACCTGTTTGCCTCCAGGGAGAATGCGCAGCTGAGACTGTTCCATGCCCGCCCCCCTCAGCAGGGCGATGCCTTCTCGAGGCAGTGGACCCCGGGCCTCTTCTACGCCTTTCCCCCATTTCCCTTGATCCACAAGGTGCTTCTCAAGGCGAGGAGGGACAAGGCGCAGGTGATTCTGATAGCCCCAGACTGGCCTCGCCAGTTCTGGTACCCAGATCTCCTCAGTCTCAGCTCCAGGACTCGCGACAGCTTCCAGCTCGCCCGGACCTGCTCTCAGTCAATCAGAAGGTGTTCCATCCGGACCTTCAGTCCCTGCACCTGACGGCCTGGTTCCTGAGCGGCTAGAGTTCCAGGCCTTGGGTCTTTCGCCTGAGGTCCTCAATGTAGTTGAGGCGTCCCGTGAGAGTCGACCAGAAAATGCTATGCCTTCAAATGGAAAAGGTTTTCCATTTGGTGTCAGGGCAAGGGCTTGGACCCTTCCTCCTGTTCCTTGGCAAGCATCTTGGACTATTTATGGTCCCTTTCTAATCAAGGGCTCAGGTCGACGACCCTAAGGGTGCACCTGGCAGCCATCTCTGCTTACCGGTCGCGGGCCGGGAAGCAGTCAGTGGCGCAGGAGAAGGTGGTCTGGCGCTTTTTCAAAGGCCTTGATCACATTTCCCCTCCGGTGCGAGAACCTCCACCTCCGTGGGATCTACTGCTGGTACTGGCAAAGCTCATGGGCAAGCCATTCGAACCTATGCACAGTGTGCTCTCTCTCACCTGTCGTGGAAGACCGCCTTCTTGGTGGCTATCACGTCAAGCAGAAGGATGGGAGAGCTCAGGCGCTTCGGTCTCCTTATCTGGTCTTCCACAGGGACAAGGTTGTCCTGCTTCCACCAATTCCTTCGAAGGTGGTGTCGGAGTTTCACCTTAACCAGGTGTTGACTCTGCGGTGTTCTACCCCAATCACACCTCGGGCGAATATAGGCTCCATACTTTGGACCCTAGAAGGCGCTTATTACAAAGAGCATCGGCTGGAAATTGGGAGAGGTTCGCCAGCTGTTTGTCACCTACGCTTGAAGCCGCATCTGGCAGACCTGCAGCCAAGCGGACGATAAGCAGGTGGGTCACCTCCTGCATAGATCTCTGCTATAGTTGACGGGCATGGAGCTCCCAGAGGATAAGAGCTCATTCTACCCGCCATACTGCTGCATCGGTGGCTGCTTCCCAGGGACATCCTATCCAGGAAATCTGCAGGGCTGCTACCTGGAAGTCAGCAAACACCTTCATTACCCATTACCACATCGACCTTGAGTCATGCCGGATGCTGGTTTTGGGGCCTCGCTCTCCAGTCTCTTCCCAAGTAAGTATTGGGGTGTGCGTTTTGCCTCCTCCTCCCGGAGAACTGCTAGGAGTCTGCCAATAAGTGTGGATGAACAACATATCCATGTCCCTAGAAGTACAGGTTACTCACCTGTAACAGGAGTTCTAGGAATGGTATATGTTGTTCATCCACACGATTCCCCGACCTCCCGGCAGGCGCAACCTGAGCTTCCAACGGGACAGATCTGGCGCTCATGGGGCGGAGCCGAGAGTTATACCACCCGGGTGGGTGGGAGGAGCCAGCTTGAAGACCTTCCGGCAAGATTTAAAGCGGCAAGGATACCTGCCAATAAGTGTGGATGAACAACATATACCATTCCTAGAACTCCTGTTACAGGTGAGTAACCTGTATTTTCTGCCTATGGTGGTTTCAGCCCTCACCCTTAATCAGGATATCGACTTACCAGTGTATTTTCCTAAGTATACCAACTGAGGAGAAGCCCTTCTTCACACCCTTGATGTACACAGGTGTCTCTGATATTATCTGACCACAACCAAACAGTTTCGAAAGTCTGATCAACTGTTTGTCTCCTTTGCTGTTAGAATGAAAGGAGCTCCTGTTTCTAAACAGTCACACTGGATGAGCCACCTTGAGAGAGAATCTTTCTGTTATGATGAGCGCAATAAACCCTTGCCAGACGTGGTTAGGGGTCATTCCACGAGAGGAGTGGCCACTTCCTTTGCAGCGCTAAGGAATGTCTCCACCTCAGCTATTTGCGCTGCAGCCACTTGGAGTTCGGTGCATACCTTTATTAGGCATTACAGCCTGGACATTGCATCGAGGTGAAGAGCAGGGTTCGGCCTAGCCGTCCTTCAGGGACTTCTGTCTTAGGCTCGAGTAGGGTTGTGATCCCTACCTTTCCTCCTCCCTGTGGCATAAAATTGCCACTATTGCTTGGGAATCTGTCCTAATGGTGTAACCTGCTGCAAGAGCTGTATCTCGAAGTAAGTTATGAAATGGGCATTGGAATTTAGACATGCTGATTGGTCCATGTCTGTGTGATATTATGTCTAACGCACAGGAAAAAGGACCAGTAGTGCCCTGTGGGCACTGATCCTAGTAAAATGCCACTTAGAACGTTGGCAAACTGAAAATCAGCCCTCTTGTTTTCACCAACTGCGAGTGACATGCCAGGCTGTATTTTCAGTATGCCAACTAAATACATCTGTCCTATTCACATTGCCTCAGTCTGTGAAATCCCTGGATGTAGCATGAAGGGAAAAGCTGCGCACTCTCACAGTCACAGCCCACCCGCTTGGTAATGATAGCCTGCCCACTCGTTCATCTATTTAAAACAAAAAACAGAACCGCAATCTCTCTACCGGCCCACCCGCCAGCGCTCACTCTGTCTCTACCTGCCCACCCGCTCGCTCTCTCTGTACCAGCCTCCCACTCGCTCATCAAGTTTAAACTTTTAATCTCGGTATCTGTCTGAATTGAAACCGCTCCCACTCCCAGCCCACCCACTCCAATTGCAGCTTACAGCCCATGCTCGCTCGCTGTCCCTCCGAATTGAAAAGTGCTCAGTCATGCTCAGTACTGCACTGTCGCTTACATCATGGCTAGCTACTTACTCAGAAAAATGCCCACACGGTGCACTATCTCTCATGTGTCTCTATCTATGTCGCGCTTTCTTTAAAGAAACAGCACCATATTGTGCAACTGACTGCAAAACTCCATGACAGGGGGAGGTTGGGGGTGAATACTTTCATGACAACCATATGAAACTACAGAAGCCTTTGTAGGACAAAACTTCTTAAGTCAAAAAAACAAACAGGCGAAGGAACTATTTTAAAAACCAAGACAAACATTAAACTTTTTCTCTTTAAAATACTATACATTTTAGCTATCACATACATCTGTATTTTTGATAGCCATTTCATAAGCGCAATAAGCCCCTCCAGGGTCTGTGCGTTAGACACTTTAACACACGGCTAGGAGGCTGGACGCACTCGGCCAGTGGCCTCGTGCCTCACTACACCTCCTAGCCGTGTGTTAGTGTGTAATGCACACCCTGTCGTGTCTTATTGCTTACATAGTACAGTTACGGAACTTACCGTAACAGTAGATCTTCAAGAACAGCTCTTGCAGCAGGTGCCTTCCCGCCCACCATTCCCCCTTTCTGTGGAGGTAGGTAGTGGCCAAACACCCATCTTAGGGGATGGGAAGTTCCTTTTTAGTCTTGGCCATCTGGTAGCGGATCCTCTGTCTCCTCTTCTGTCATCCAGCGGCTGGGAGTCTCCGGCGGGAGAACTGGGGATGGTGGGGGGACCGCCTCCTTATGTACTACGCCTGTCTGGGGCGGGACTGACGTCTGAGGCGGTCCCTGCTGAAGACTGCTAGCTAGAAAATTTCCGTGGGGTCCTGACGGCTTCAGTCCTGATGGTGTAACCTGCTGCAAGAGTTGTTCTCGAAGATCTACTGTTACGGTAAGTTCTTGCGTAACTGTACTTTCCAGATGGTCTCTCTGAACCAGATAGTTCCATCTCTCAATCATAGCATGTGGTTCTGCTCTGTGGACCTCCAGAATGGCTGCCTTCCACATTCCTGTCTGTTCGTCCCACTGGCTGTACCTCCGGTTCTGCATAGAGGGAGTTATCTGAGTTCCAAGTCGCGCTGTTTGGCCTGTCCTCAGCCCCCATGGTCTTCAAGTGCATAGCAGTGGTGGCAGCATTCTGGGTCTGTCAGTGCCTGAACGACTGGCTGATAGCTGGGCCATCCAGGGAGGTGGAGCAGTTCAGGGACCTGGCCCTCCAGACCTGCAGAAACTTGAACTTTCTGGTCGACCCGGCCAAATCTGAACTCTACCCCTTGCAGGTTATCCACTTCATCGGGGCAGAGCTAGGCTTCCAGGCCAAGGCCCAACACCCTCCAGACCAGTTATCGGATCTTGCCTCCTTTGCCTGATCATTTCAGGCTGAGTGCTCACGCCCTGTCCAGGACTTCCTGCAGGTGCTGGGGTATATGGTATCCTGCACCAGCATGATCAGATGAGCCCATTGGCAGAAGGGCCACCTGCAGTGGGAGTTGGCCTGCCAGTGGTCTCTGTGCCTAGGTCACCTGGACCAGCCGGTCATCGTGACTCGGCCGATGTGGCATGCCATACAGTGGTGGCTCATTCTGAAATATCTAGAGGGAATCCATTCATCTGCCTACAGCTAACCATTACCCTGACAGCCGATGCATCTATGGAATGGGGAGCACAACTGGGTGCCACGGGGCCCACAGGCTCTGGACCCCTTGGGAGTACCATTACCATATCAACCTGCTGGAGCTCTGTGCAGTGCACTTTGCTAACGGAATTTGCTCTGTTTGTCTGAGGTCGGGTTGTGCAGGTCCAGACAGACAATACCACAGCCATGTACTGCCTGAGCAAGCATGGCAAAACTCACTTCCTTTGGTTGTCAGGAGGCCCTTTGCACCTGGACCCTCATGCGTAGCATGGATGCTGATCTCCTGGCCATTCATGTAGCAGAAGTGTTCAGCTGAGTGGCCAGTGTCTCAAGTGTTCCCTACATCAGGAGGTGGTATCCCATCTATTTTCCCAGTGGGGCACTCCCCTGGTCGACATGTTTGCCTCCTAGGAGAATGCTAAGCTAATCTCTGCATGCCTCCCCACCCCCATCCGCAGTGCATGACACTGGGGATGGCGTCGCAAGGTCCTGGAGCTCAGGCCTCTGTCACACTTAACCTATTTCCTCTGATTCAGTTCAGTGGTGGTCAGGGTGCCGATGATCCTGGTAGCCCTAGACTGGTCATGCCAGTTTTGGTACCCAGATGGCCTCAGCAGCAAGCTCTGTGGAGATTGCTCTTGCACCCACTCATACCTGCTTTCCTGTCAAGAAGCTGCATCCAGACCTTCACTCCCTGCATCTTACCGTTAGCCTTGTTCCTGAGTGGGGTGGAAGGTAACTTAGCTTGAAGGCGTTCTGCTGGATTTAAAGGGACAGACTGCCAGAATTGTGGACTGTGCACCACATACCACTCCTAGAACTACAGTTACAGGTGAGTAACCCTTATTTTTGCTCCCTAGACCTCCAGGGTGCATTCTACATCCTAGTGCATCCCACTGCCGGTACGTATCTTTCCTAGTGGAAGGGGTTGAGTACCAGTTCCAGGTCATGCCCTTCGGACCCACCAAGTGCATGGTAGCATACCTTCCTGCTTAGGTGTTGGGATGTATCCCTGGCTGGTATAGCTGGTCCCGTCTAAAGGGGCCATGGAGAGTTCCACAGTTCTGGCTATCCAGACCTGCTGAGTCTTGGGCCTGTTGGTCAGCAAGGACAAGTCAGAGCTGGTACCCAAGTGGTGATCAAGCTAATTGGGGCAGAACTATACTCCCTGCGGGGCAAGGCCTGCCTCACTGAGGACCAAGCACTGGATCTTGCCTCTTTGCCCTAATATTTCAGATTGGGATTTTGCAGTGTGCCCTGGGATTTCCTGAAGCTGCTTGAGTACATGGTGTACTGCATTGGTGTGGTTCATTGGACAGGCTGGTGGATGTGCCACCTCCAGTGGCACTTGGGCTGTAAGTGGTCCCAGCACCTAGGCCACTTGGACAAGGCAGTCAGTGACCCAGCTGATGTCTGATGCCATCCAGTGGTGGCTGATCCCAGAACACCATAGGAAAGAATAGAAACATAGAATTTTATGGCAGATAAGGACCACTTGGCCCACCTAGTCTGCCCGTTCCCCTACCTAACGGATAAGCTGCAGATCCTAGTTGACCAACAGCCTACTTCCTCCTACCCCCCCCCCCCACTAGAACTGCCTTATGTCTGTCCATGCATTCTTGAATTCCCCCACTGTTTTTGACTCTACAACCTCCTCAGGAAGGCAGTTCCATGTATCGACAACCCTCTCTGAAGAAATACTTTCTCACATTATCTCTGAGCCGTCCCCCCTCCATCTTCAAATTGTGCCCGCTTGTTTTTGCACATCTTTTTCTGAAAGATGCTACCCTCTTGGACTTTGATTCCCTTGAGGTATTTGAAAGTTTCTATCATGTCGCCTCCCCCTTCCTCGAGGGTATTCATCTTTAGTTCCTTTAGTCTTTCTTCATATGTCTTCTGATGCAGAAACTGCATCATTTTGGTTGCACTCTGGACAGCTTCCACCCTTGTCTGTCTTTGCAGAGATGGAGTCTCCAGAACTGTACACAGTACTCCAGATGTGGTCTTACCAACTATCTGTACAGAGGGCCAACAACTTCCTGTTTTTTCTACTGGTGATGCCTCTCCCTATGCATCCCAGTATCCCACCAGCCCTCCTTACTGCCTTCTCACGTTGCTGGCCCACCTTTAGGTCATCTGATATGACTACCCCCAGGTCCCTTTCCATTTTTGCAGTATCTCCCCACAATTTGTACTCTTCCCTGGTTTTTGTTTCCCCAGGTGCTTTACTTGCACTTTTTTGCAATGAATCTAAGCTGCCGTACATTTGACCATTCCTCCAACCTTGCCAAGTCCCTTTTCATCCTTTCCACCCCACCTTGTGAATCAACCCTGTTGCAGATCTTTGTCATCTGCAACGAGACATACTTTCCCTTCCAGTCCCTCTGCAATGTCACTTATAAAGACATTAAAAAGGACCGGCCCCAGTACTGAACCCTGTGGTACCCCACTAGTAACCCCCCTTTCTTCACTGTGGACTCCATTTACTATTACCCACTGTGTCCTGTTGTTCAACCAGTGTGTTACCCAGGCTACCACCCTAGGACCCACTCCCAGGCTGGCTAATTTGTTAATCTTTTGTGTGGGACTGTGTCAAATGCCTTGCTCAAGTCTAGGTAGGCCATGTCCACAGCCCCTCCCTGGTCTACTACTTTGGTCACCCAGTCAAAGAAATAGATTAGATTTGTCTGACACAACCTTCCCACTGTGAATCCATGCTGCCTTGGGTCCTGTGCCCCACTGGCCTCTAGGTACTCAACAGTTCTTTCCTTCAGAAGTGATTCCATCATTTTCCCTACCACTGAGGTCAAACTGACAGGTCTGTAGTTTCCTGCCTCTCTGTCTTGCTCCCACTTTTGTGAAGGGGAATCGCATCCACCCTCCTCCAGTCCTTGGGTACCACCCCATCCTCCCATGATTTATTAAAAAGGGTAATCAGTGGTGTTACTAGTTCTTCCCTTAGTTCTTTTAAAATTCTGGGGTGAATCCCATCAGGCCCCATTGCTTTATCCACCTTCAGTTTTAAGAGTTGTTTCAGAACCCTTTTTTCTGTGAAAGGACTAATATCAAACCCCCTATCCAGAGTGCTTCTATTGATCGGATTAGGTATTTCCCCCTGCTTTTCCATTGTGAAAACTGACTAGAAGTATTCGTTCAGTATTCCTGTTTTTTCACTGTCGCTCTCTGCCCAACCACCTTCCTCTTTGTTCAGCCTCAGTATCCCTGCCTTAATTTTTCTTTGCTCCCTAATGTACCTATAAAAGGTTTTATTCCTCTTCTTAACAAAGTTGGCTATCATTTCCTTGGTTTGGACCTTTGCTATTCTGACTGCCTTACCCGCTTCCTTCTGCTTTAACTGGTACAGTTCTCTGTCCTGCTCCTTCTGTGTTTCCTTATACTTCCTGAATGCTATCTTTTTTTTCCCTTACCTTCCCCGCTACTTCTTTTGAGAACCATAGTGGTTTTTTTCTTTTCATTTTGATTTGTGTATTTGCTTCACTCAGACTTGTTGCCTCTGTGGCAGTTTTGATGTTTCCCCATTGTTGCTCCACCCCACCTTCTTGCCTGTTTGCTAGTGCTTTTCTGAGGCACTCTCCCATTTTGGCAGAATCAGCCCTCCTGAAGTCCAATACCTTCACTTTTCTGTAGCTTGACTCTACAACTAAGTTTATCCTGAACCACACTGTTTGGTGGTCACTTGTTCCCAGATGGCTACCCACTTCAAGATCAGAGATCCTCTCTCATCCCCATTTGAGAGTACCAGGTCTAAGATTGCTGTCTCCTGAGTGGGTTCCAAAACGAGCCATTTGAGGCATGCCCCCTGTAGGGCATCGAGAATGGCTCTGCTCTTGTACATGGCTGCAGCAAAGGTGCTCCAGTCAAAATCTGGCATATTCAGGTCCCCCATCAGCAGTATCTCCCCTTTCTGTGCCATCCCAAGGATGTATTCTATCACTTCCTTGTCCATTTCCTCCCCCTGAGATGGGGGTCTGTATACAACCCCTGTGCTGATTGTAGAGCCATTTCCAGTCTCCAGAGTGACCCACAGTGCCTCCTGTCCTCCCTGTTTACCCTTTAGTTCAGTGGAACTGCGGCAGTCCAAATGTTCTTGCAGCAAGCAGATCCAGTCTAAGGATGGCCACACTCCCTGCCTCTTCTGCCGAAGCCCAAAGCATATTGAGGCCTCCTAGCACTACTTGAAATTCAACCAAAGGACCAGGATCTGCCCCAAAAAGCCTGTAAAAGCTCTTGCTAGAGAAGAAGGTTGCAGTGATGGACAAACAAATGTAGGGCAAAAATGCCACCTCCTGTCGGGGGCCTACACCTCTTCATCCTTCACTGGGGGAGAAATTCGGATGTTAAACACAAGCATAGGGAGAACAAGGGCAAGTCTTTTGCCCATTCCCAGTCTCCTCATTCAAAATAGACCGGCTCCGGTTCATCCTCCCATGGGAGGTCAGACTCCACAACTGCAGCAGCCCTCTCTCTTACCAGCTCCCCGTCGAGAAACTTCCCACCCTTATTCAGACTTCGGGTGGTGGTTCGTCATCCGGGGCCTCTGCCTCTTTTGCTCTGAGTCTTTCTTGGGTGACAGGTCCTTGCCCGTCCAACCAGGCTTGGCGCGTGGCAAGTTGGTCCTCTGTTCTAGGGCAGACTCCTCCTGATGGCACCAGGGGTATGTGTTCGCCTCCCCCAGCAGAGTGATGCCTCTACCCCTTTCTGATTTCTTTTTCTCATGATCAAAACATTCAAACACCTTAAGGGCATTAACAAGGTGATTCTAACATGTTTAAATATAAGAAAAATAGCAGGACAAGAGGACACAACATGAGATTAGAGGGAGGCCGATTAAGGGGGAATGTGAGGAAATTTTTTCACAGAAAGGGTGGTGGATGCATGGAACGGCCTATCTCAGGAAGTGGTGGTTTTGAATACAGTGCAGGGCTTCAAACAGGCATGGGATGGGCATAAGGCAGCAATATAGATGAGTATGAATAGCTAGGCCACTGACAGAGCAAAGGTCGATGGCACATTTATAAGGTAGAAAAAGAAATGGGCAGACTGGATGGGCCTTACGGTCCTTATCTGCCGTCAACCTCTGTTTCTGGAGTCTGCTCCCTTAGACCGGTGCCCTCCAGGCAGATGCCATTCCCCAACTGTCATCACTCCACCTGTCCAGTCAACGCTGGTCACCCCTTCATCGCCCATTGGTTTCAACATTTCCGACCCAACAGATGCCAGAGGGCCTTCCAAAAGATCTGACGACACCTACTGGGTTGACACCAGATATACTGATGTCTGCTGATCTGAAACCGGTCAACCTGACCCCTCAGGGTCCAACGCCAGGTTGCTGCCTCCAGAGAAACAGATGCCGGGACAGTCTTAAAGTCCCCCCAACAGACGCTGGTTAATCCTTCCAATCTGCAGAATCTTGCCGGATCTGACTGCCCTATTTACTGCCAGTGGAATGCAGTTAAGGATGGCTTGCTTCCAAAGCTGGCTTCTCCACTTTGGAAGCCTTCTCTGCAACCCATGGAGCCTACCCCACATCAGATGACACACCCAGGGGGTCGCTCCAAACGTCACGGGAGGAAGCGCCGCCACTCTACCCGGTCTTCAGACAGGCATGGACATCGGTCGCTTGACCGCTGGCACCAGATTTTGACCTATAGGTGGTCTTCCTCGGGGGAGTCTGGTCACAGCTCTTCCACCTCTTCGGGGTCTTACAAATCTAGGTTGTCCCCAGACCCCAACGACACCCCCAGGTCACTTCCGGATGATGCAACCTGTATGAAGGTAATGCGGCATATCCAGTCTAACATGAGCTGGGATAAAGTAGATTTAGACCAAATGAGATGCCAGCTGGCAGTCTTTCTCCACCAGAAGGATCCAAAGCTTATTGTGCCTTCTCAAGTGGACACCTTTATGGATGTCACTAAATCAGAATGGAAACTCATCTTCTACCCCTGCTGTTTCCGAGAAAGCTGACTCTTTGTAACGCTCCCAAGGATGAACCCTATTTTGGGGAGCAACAGATTGATTTAATTTAAAATTTCGATGACCGGGAAAGGCACGCTGAGCTGAGGCTCGTTTCCAGGTGCGACCCGGGTACTATGTACAGAGAATAGTGGTAGTTGCAAGATATAGACAGTTTGAACAACATTATACAGCAGTTATTATACCCTGAGTCATGGATTGCAAACTCTGTGGTCATCACAGCAGTTTATGATCTGTCCAAGAGGCTGCGCCATCTAAGCATTTGGCCTCCAAACAAGGACTCTAAATGTGGACCAGCTTGGCAGAAAAGTATATGCCTTGGCCATCTGCTGTCTGAATATTTTGGCCTAAGGCCCTGAGGGGGGAAAGGCAGTGGAACTGATCCAGACTCTGCAGGTTGGTCCCCAAAAGGCTGAGCTGCTCCACATTCTAAAATCTGGTTCAGTTGTAGGCACTCATGTTCTACATTCCTCCTATGACACAGCCGATGTGCAGCCAGGGCAGCTGCCTCGGGTGTTTGCCTTCAGTGTTATTCTTGGTTCCAGGCTTACGGTTTCCCTCCGGATGTCCAAACAAAGATTATGCACGCCCCCCTTTAAGGGCTCAGTCCTTTTTGGTGAGGATTCAGAGAGAATCATATCTCTTCCTCAAGGAATCTGGCAAGGCTGTAAGATCTCTACACACTATGTAGAGATGCAATCAAAAACCAGTCGCCAGCCATTTTGTCATTTGTCTGGGCAACAGCCCTGAGACCAGCAGAATAGAGGAGTCTTTAAGCGTAAAGCCACTTCGCAGACCTCGGGAGGCTCGGGTCCCAGAGCCCCCAAAGCCTCTCTGCCAGTCCCAGGTCCCTCTGCCTGACTTGTTCCCCTACCGCCTCCCCAGGATTTCTGCCGGTGGGGGGGTTGGGTAGTCCTTTTCTATCTAGAGGGATGGCAAAAAAAATCACTTGATCAGTGGGTTCATCTGATAAAGGACATATCCTGGAGTTCAGAGATGCCCCCCAGACAACCCTCCCATAAAGTCCCACTATCCTCCATCACACCTCTCCCATATCCAGGAAGAGATCCAAGCGCTCTTGGTGAAACAGGCCATAGAGCCAGCTCCGCCAGTTCAAAGGAGACAGGGATTTTATTCCTACTTTTCCTGGTCCCGAAGAAAATTGGAGACTTGTGGCCCATCTTGGACAGAGTACAAATGGTTCAGGGTGGTCACCCATCCAGGCCTGCTCCCTTTGCTTCATCAAGAGGACTGGCTGTGCTTCCTGGTCATGCAGGACACTTACTTCCACATTTTAGATTTTCAAGCCCACAGGAGGTCACTTATACTTTCAGGGCAACCATTACCAATTTCATGCCCTGCCGTTCGGCCTGTCCTTGGCTCCCTGAGTCCTTACAAAGTGCCTAACAGTAGTGGTGGCAGCCCTATGATGGAAGGGTCATTATGTCTTTCCCTGCCTGGATGATTGGCTCCTGGCAGCTCTGTCCAGGGATCGGCTTGTCAACCCATGAACAACACCTTTACCTTGTTTCAGGACTTGAGTATAAACCTCAACAAGTCCTCCCTGTGGCCCAACCAAAGACTGCAGTACATCAGGGCAGTTCTGGACACTGCCGAGGGTAGTGTCTTCCTGTCCTCAGACAGAGCGGAACCCCTGCAGGAACAGGCTGGCCTTGTCTCCTCGGCACACCAGGTCCAGAGCAGAGTATTCCTGTGACTGCTATGACACATGGCATCGGCCATCGCAACAGTCCCTCTTTCACGCCTGCACATGAGTTCCCCAGTGGACCCTACAAGTCCTATGGGATCAACATATGGACGAGTTGGAGCTGATGGCAGTCTCCACTCCAGTGCACCAAACTGTCGTGGTTAAACCCCTCCAATCTTTCTACAGGTGTTCATTCAGCAGGAGTCTCCTTCCCAGATCCTGACGGACTCATCTAACCTGGGCTGGGGTACTCATTTGGCAGACCATCTGACACGAGGCACTTGGTCTCCTGAGGAGCAACATCTCCATATCATTTTGGAGATGCGGGCGATTTCTTTATACCCTTCAGACGAATCTGCTCCCATGCTTATCCAGACACACATGTCGGTGATAAGCAAGAGGGGGGTGCTGACTCTTACCCACTCTGCTGCAGGGAGGCCATGAGTCTGGTATTGGGCCAGTGAGCATCTTCTGGAACTCACTGCCATACACGTCCCAGGCGTACTGAACACCTTGGCCGAAGAGCTTTTCAGCAGGTGGGGCTGGCCCGACTTGGACCTCTTTGTGTCCTCAATGTCAAACTGGTCAGTTTTTGCTCACTAGATCCAGGGCCTGGTATTTTCTGACGAGACTTATTGTCCCTCTCTTGGACAGGGTGGTTTCTTTACGCTTCCCCTTACTGCAGAGTTCTCAAGTTGCAGTCGTAAGGAGCAGAGATGATTTTAGTAGCTCCCTATTGGCCAGGTCAGATTTGGTATCCGCTACTTCAGCTGTCAGTGGAACCCCCAATACCACTGCCCCTGAGCTCAGGCTTGCCTTCTCTGGAGCAGGGTACCCTGATCCATTCGGACCTCACATTGTTGCACCTGCACGCATGGCTCCTGCAGACTTAGCTGTTGCTAGGTTTAGGGTTTCCACTAGAGTGGCAGAAGTCTTGTTGGCTGCTAGAAAGCCTTCCAGAGCTCCATACGCTATGAAGTGGAAGCGGTTTTGTCTTTAGTCTTCAGCTCGACATATTGATCCGTTCACATGTCTGATGAACTCTGTTTTGGAGTATCTCCTTTCTCTATCATACTCTGGGCTGAGCTGCTTCTCCATTAAGGTGCACTTATTCGCCATTTCTGGGTATCCTGCACCTGTAGAGGCCTTTTTTGTGGGGTATCCTGCACCTCAGACCTCCCATCAGGGACCCTGTCCCACCTTAATCTTTTATTTCTTTTGGAAAAACGTATGCTACCTCCGTTCAAACCAGCCACAACTTGCGAGCTACTCTTTGTCATAGACAGTGTTTTTAGTTGCTATTGCCTCTGCTCGAAGAATTTCCGCCCTTCAGGCTCTGATGTGCAATGGGCATTTAGTTTTCCGCAAGGACAAATCCTAAATTTCTGCCCAAAGTGGTGTCTGAATTTACAGTGAATCAGGATCTCCATCTGCCTGTTTACTATCCAAGGTATTCTAATTGAGGGGCAGGCTCTTCATGCTCTGGATGTCCATCAAGTGCTTCGTTGCTGCTTGGAATCGCATCTGTGATGCCCGAAAGTCTAAACAGTTTGTTTTGCCCCGAGGGTTGAAGGGGCTCCAGTTTCTAAGCAGACTTTGTCCAAATGGTTAGTTAACTGTATTGTTTATTGTTACAGAAAGTATGACAAGCTTTTGCCGGGATCGGTCAAAGGTCATTCTACCAGGGGTATGGCTTCTTTGCATCCATGAAAAATGTGCAGCCAATATCTGCGCAGCTGCCACATTGAGTACTGTACACGCTTTTATTCAGCATTACAGTTTGAATATTGCCTCTCGTTGTAGGGAAAGCTTCTGCCTTGTTAGCCTACAGGGCCTGCTCGCAGAGCTTTCTAGGAGACTTGCCGCCTCCTTGGGGGTTGGTCTTTTTACTGCTCGGGACACTCCTTATGGTGTAACCTGCTGCAAGAGCTCCACCGCTAAGTGAGATTGTACAGTTTCACAAGAACTTACCATAACAGTAAATCTTCGATAGGAGCTCTTTCAGCCGGTGCTGCTTTCCCTCCCACCTTCCCCCTGGTATCGGTTTCTCCATTGAACGATTTGCATTCCTAGTTTCAGAGGAACCTCCTCGATTCTCAGTGTCTGAATTTGCTGCAGTCTTCGGGAGAACTGAGGTAGGGCTGGGGGGACAACCCCTTATATACCATTGGCTGGTGGGGTGGGCAGACATCAGAGGGCAGTCCCCCACCATATACTGCTAGCTACAGGTTTTCTGTGGGGTCCTGGCGTCTGCCAGCTTCAGTCCTTATGGTGTAACCTGCTGGAAGAGCTCCTCTCTAAAATCTACTGTTAAAGCAAGATCTTACTTCGAGAGGGCTCTTGCAGTAGTAAATGATATATAGGACTGAAGCTGGCAAACGTCGAGACATAATAAAAATTTCTAGCTAGCAGTCACTGGTGAGGGACCGCCCCACGTCAGGTGACCAGCGTCAGGCAACGTCTGTATAAAGGGGCAGTCCCTCATGCCCGCCCACCAGTTCTTTCTCGCCGTTTGCTTTCGACAGCGCCTTGCGGTTAAGTTCCACTGCTCGTCAGTCAGTCGTCACCAGTAGTTATACCGTTGGTTTGTTTTTCGATTTCTAATATATTCGTTAGGATTCTTACCTGCCATGTATGTCGTCCCCTACCACCTCAGAGCACAAAAACAAGTGCGGTTTGTGCGGCGTCCAACTCCCACACAAGGACTGCCATTCTCGGTGTCTCATCTGCCTAGGCCTCGACCACCCCATAGATTCCTGTCAGCACTGCCTGAAGTTCAACGCGGCTACCTGCAAAAGAAGGCAGCAGTCCCTGGAGGCTCCCATACTAAAGATGCCCTCCATGGAAAAGGAGCTGAAAAAGCTCAGACAGGCTTCTACCTCCCCCGAGGGGGTGGGGGGGAAGAAGTTGTCTGCTGCAACTTCGGATGGGGTGGCCGCCCTTCAGGTAAAACCGGCTGGTTTGGGCCAGTCGAGAGCCTCCGGGACAAAGGAGGCACCCGCTCCCAGTCAGGCCGCCCCAACACGGCCTTCTGGTTCGAGCCTCTGCGGTAAGTCGGGCGTCTGCGCCTCAGTCTGCCCACAGCCGACCGGGCTAACTCGTTTGACCTTCGGGCAGCCGATGGTCGCCAAGCCGTCTGGGTTGCGCTCTGCCTCCCTGCGCAGCCTTCGGCGCTGGTCCGATCAGTCTGTCGGCTCCTCCACCGCCCATCTGGTCACTCCTACGCTGGATCCTTTGACCTTATCTGGCGCCATTGGCTCCCCGCTGCAGTCCGACGCCGCTGGGGACTCTTCGGTGCCTCCGTCAGCCCTTCCTCCCATAGGTCCAGATGGCCTGACGCCAGACCCCCAGATGTCGGCCCTGTCACCAGCCGACGTCCCCTTGCTGGACCCGATGCCTGCAGGGCCACCTGTCCCTGGCCCGCCTGCAGGGCCCCCTCCAGGACCTTCTACCCCGGTAGAGCCCCTGGTGCCGGATCTTGCACAGTCTTGTCAGACGCTGTCTTATCCGGCTCCGCAGTGCCTCAGTACCCGCCGTCTGGCTATGGATACTCTCCCTACGGATACCCCCAGTATCTGTATCTCTTCTCCCCCCCCAAAGCTGCCGGTGGATCTGAGGGAGACTCTGGCTTCTTGGTGGGCTGAGGCCAAGGCTCAGCTCACCCGAGAGGTAGAGAGCCGCCTCCCGACAACTGACCCAGTCCCAGATCCCCATCGCTGGGGGCTAGAGACCCTCTCCCCCAAAACCCCAGAGACACTGCTACGTGGTCTAAGGCTGGGGTGGCACCTTGCCCCCTAGGGGCCATGTTCCTCCCTTCAACCAGAGGATTTCTTATGAGTAGTTTCCTCCTCCCGTGTGCTTCTCTTTGTTCCAGACTGCTTGGGACTCGGTGCTATATGTAATTACCTACTGCAAGAGCCCTCTCGAAGTAAGATAGTACAGTTACATAAGAACTTACCGTAACAATAGATCTTCGAGAGAGGCTCTTACAGTAGGTAATACCTTCCCACCCTCCATCACCCTAAGCTTTTTCAGCTCCTTTTCTAGGATGGGAAATATCCGCTTCTCTCTCGTCTCGCCTTTTTGGCCTTTGGTAGGAAAAAACTGGAAGGCGGGTGTGAGGGACCACCCCTTTATACAGACTTCTCCTGATGCCCGTCACTTGACATGGGGGCGGTCCCTCGCCAGAGACTGCTAGCTAGAAATTTTTGCGTGGGGTCCTGATGCCTGCCGGCTTCAGTCCTATATGTAATTACCTACCGCAAGAGCCTCTGTCGAAGATCTACTGTTACAGTAAGTCCTTGCGTAACTGTACTTGTGTAACTGTACATTCTTTCTCTCATTCCTCACCGCCACACACAGATGGCACTGCAAGAATAAGTGCACTGGGCCTCATCTTGCCAGCCAGGATAAGTTTTCCTCCATGATTTCCTCCCTTTTTGGAAGTGGGCAGCTAGGGTTCCTCTACATGTGCTTCGCAGAGTCAGCTGACTTTTGCTCCAACTCACTGCCGCATGTAGTCTGGCAGTAGCATAGTATGTAGCATAATCTGGGACGCCTGATGCTCCCTACAGCCCAGATGCACTCTGCACCCGTGTCTCCTGCATTGAGCAGCACCTTAGAAACTGCCCAAACAGGCCAGTAAGTGTTTTTGTATTTTCAGTCATCAAATATTTTCTTGTCTTCCAACCACGCATGCGTGAACACATGCGTACGTACCAGCCCCATCATAGACTTCATTCATAGGCTTACCAGGTATCCACCACTTGCCCAGGACCATATAGTGGTGTGTGGCATGCCATATTGTTTGTGCGTTGGCTGGGGGGTGCCGGTATAACCGATTGAGCTTTTGCCTCCAGTTCCTGTTTTTCTTCCCGGGCTGCTAGTGCATTATTGTATGCATGTGGGCTTGGCATGTAGCCGCTCCTCTGTACCCTGTTTGTGTTGTCGTCTGGCCTCCACCTAGTGATAGTCATGGGATGCAGCAGAAACCAACGGAGACAAAGAGGAGGAGCTATCTAAGGGGACATTTCATCCTCCCAAACCCAGGTCACCAATGATTTATTTATTTTCCTTGCTAAGGAGAACTGCAATTAACTTCAGTAATTTGTTTTCCAGTAGAAGTTGTTTAATAAAAGTTGCAGTTCTGCTGTACCATCTGTACTGGCCTATTAGTAACCTCAGTGGGTGTTTCCTTTCTATGGCTGCATAGCAAAGTAACATATTGCTATTACATAGTGTAGGGGGTGGACTCGGGAAGAACGTGACTGGATACCTCGACTGTGTCCTTCAACCGCAGCACATGCAGTCCTCTTATTGACTACTGTCCGCTTCTCTCCCAAAAAAAAATCACACTATTTTCCTGCTTCGCACTCACTTCGGTTCACTGCCTGGTTTGGAATTGGAATTTTTCCTTCCCTTGTATATGTAATAATGTTTCCTTGGTGGCAGACCCCCACCCTTCTATTGCCATCCCCATTATCTAGTACTGTTTCTGAGGTGTCTAGTGGCAACACCCACTCTCCTCCAATCTTTGATTACTGTCTCCATTATGTAGTAATGATTCCCTGGTGTCTAGTGGCACCCAACCCCAACGCTGCGATGGCTATCCTCGTTATCTAGTACTGTTCCTGGTGTCTAGTGGCGCACCCCTTGCAATAGCTGTCCCCATTATCTAGTACTGTTCCTGGTGTCTAGTAGCACCCCCTCCCGCCCTCTGATCACCGTCCCAGTTATCTGCTGTTTCTCTGGTGTCCTGAGCCCCCCTTCCCCATCACTGTCCCCATTCTGTAGTACTGTTTCCCTTTTGTCTAATGGCACCCCTGCCCTTCCTCACTCTGAGCACTGTCCCCATTTATATAGTAGTGTTTCCCTGGTGTGTCATGGAACCCCCACCCTCTAATTGCCGTTTCAGTTAACTACTACTGTTTTCTTGGTGTCTGCTTACACCCCCCACCCTCCCCCACTTTCTAATCACTGTCCCCGTTACGTAGTAATGTTTCCCTTGTGTCCGGTGGCACCCCACCCACCGATCAACGTCCCCATTTCCCCATTATGTAGTACTCTTACCCTGGTGTCTAGTGGCACCTCGCACTCTTCGATCACCGTCCCAGTATGTAGTACTGCTTCCTTGGTGTCTAATGGTACTCCCCACTCTCTGATCTCTGTACCGTATTTTACCAATGTTAGCTGAAACAAAGAAAGGTCCCTCTGTGTTGATTTAAACCTGCAGAACAGAAACAAGCACTTGAGAGACCACAAGGCCTTTATCTGCTGGTAAATTCATATGTTCGTATGTGAAAGAACAATCCCTTACCAATCTGACCCCTACCCTGACCTGCCACTCGGCACCCCCACACACACTCACCTGAACATGTCCCACGGCAGAGATCCACTTTCTGATTGAAGACGGGTCTTGCTGCTGGAACTGCCAGCTGCAATATCAGAAACTAAGGTAAGTGCGGTTCAGTGTATTCCAATGGGGTTTTGAACTTTAATGCATAGCTTTGTCATTTTTGCATATTTTGGCCCCAGATTTTCAACATGGCCTTTTTGGAACCCTGCCTCATGACCGGTGGTAATGGTGGTGGGATTATGCAAATTGGGTCTGAAAGGTGATTTTCAACTCATGTTGCAAAATCATTTTTTGGGTGGGATTTGAACATTTTCACCACCCTTGTTTATAAGGCTGTGTTGAAAATTTGGGGTCAAAATATGTAAAAATAACAGTTGTAAGCATGCTTTGAAATTTTTCTGCACTCACTCACAACTTTGGTAATTTTGAATATTTTGACACCAAATTTCAACATAACCATTTTTTCATACCACCTCATGAATGTGACAGCTGTCATTTTTCTAAAATCCTGGCCAGAATGCTTTTTCACACCTGTGGCATGGAATCTCATTTCGGCAGGTTTTGAAAACTTTCACCTATGGGGTTCATGTGGTGGGATGGGGTTATGCTGAAACTTTGGTATGCAAATACGGTAAAATGTCCCAGTTTATGATGCAGCGTTGCAGTACTTCAGTATTCACTCATAAGCTTGCTAATTGTCGGTATATTCACTCCAAACTTTAAACATACCCATTTTTCCATACCACCTCATAAACATGACTGGTCATTTTTTTTTTTAAATCCTGGGCAAGACAGTTTCGTACTTGTGATGCAAAATGACATTTCAGACAATATACTGTAAATGCTAGATGTCATAAGGGCAGTCATAAAATGACCATCTTAAAAAAAATTTGGAGTGAACATTTTAAGACAATGTGCCAGTCCCTGCACTTCTGTAGGCAGTTTTTCCAGAGCACCCTGCACAACCTGTTCCTGTCGTGCATCACTGACATCTTCCACTTCCTTCTGGTTTGAAGCAGCCTCACTTTTTTCGGCTGCATCAGTACCATCATTTTGCAGCTGTATTGGCTCTTAAGAGTTTATTTTACACGCTGGTGTTTTAAGTACTATTTTAGAAATGTATGATTATGAGACGAACTAAAAAAGTGCTATAGTGGAACATGGGTGCATTGTGCTAGCAATGGAAGAGCTGAGCAAGGAACATAAACTACACCATAAACTTCTAAAATGATATTTACTGCGTATAACTTAGAAACACTAAGAACTAAAAAGCCAGTAACAGAATTGGAAATGGTATTTAAAAATCAGCTTCTGTTGGGGAAAACCAGTTGCTGCGTGCCACAGTGCTGGAAGTGAACACAGCTGCAGGTCATAGAACCAGACTCTGGCCATTTGCTACCAGGGTGGAATTCAGTTGCAGTTTCCCTGCAGTCCGAACTAATGCAGCCATGGAATCGCTGAAAACTGGAGCTTTAATAGATAGTAATGCTCACTCGCACACTCTGGCTTGTCGGAGAGACATGCAGAGTATGTATCCTTTTTTGCCTAAGGAGAAGTTAGAGAGGCGCACTCTATAAATGTCTGCCCCCAACCTGGTACCCTTACAGAACTAGAGATCTTATTTCGAGAGGGCTCTTGCAGTAGGTAATTACATATAGGATTGACCTTGACGGGCGCGCATTACGGAAGAATTTCAGCTAGCGGTCCTGAGGACACTTGCAATCAGGTGCCCAAGCGTCAGGAGGCGTCTGTATAAAGGCGGTCCCGGATGCCTGCCTTCCAGTTCTTTCCCGCCGTTGGCTCGTGCAGTGCCTCGCGGAAGAGTTCGTGCTTCATCAGCCCTACCTTCGTCCTTTTTTTTACCGAAAAAACTATTTTTTTGACTGTCAGTACTAATGTCTGTGTATGTCGTCCCGTACACCCTCCGAGCACAAGAACAAGTGCGATTCGTGCGGCGCCAACAAGGACGGCCACTCCCAGTGCCTGTTCTGCCTAGGCCCTGATCATCAGGTCGAGAAGTGCCAGCATTGCCTCAGCTTTAACGCTGCTACCCAAAAAAGACTGCAGCAATCCCTGGAGGCCCATATTCTTAAGAAAATGAGCTCTATGGAGAAGGAGCTTAAAAAGCTGAGGCAGGCGTCCACTTCCCCCGAAGGCCATTGAAAGGACAAGGAGAGGCACCGGGACAAAGGCTCCTCCACCACGTATCCTACGGGGATCGCTTCTCGATGGCTGCCTCGGAGGTTTCTGAGGCTGCATCGGCCCGCCCGTCTGGGTTGCGCTCGGGCCTTGCGGGCGCCTCCGGGCAGCTGGAGGCCTCCGCCCCTGGTTCGGCCACAGGCTTGTGGCCTACCATCGTGGGAGACTCCGGTAAGCCAGGCGTCTGCTCCTCTGACGTCCGCCCGGAGAGGACTGGTAAGACGTCCGACCCTCCGGGGCAACCCGCGGCTTCCACACCGGACCAGGTCGACCCCTCCTCCTGACCTGTCTCCGGTGATGGCTCTCGTAAGTCTGACATCGGTTCTTCCTGCGCCCGCCGAGAGCTCGCCTCACGTCGGCTCGTCAGACATCCGGCCGGCGAGGGAACACAGACACCCCCCCCCATGGACGCCTGTCGCTCCTGTTCACCGCAGCCTCGCTGCCGCCTGGGAGCCAGAGTCCCCCAACCTGAACCCGGGACTTTTCCCATCTGTACCCGGGCGAAGCTGGGTATTCTAGGGACATGGATATGTTGTTCATCCACACTCATTGGCAGGTATCCTTGCCGCTTTAAATCTTGCCGGAAGGTCTTCAAGCTGGCTCCTCCCACCCACCCGGGTGGTATAACTCTCGGCTCCGCCCCATGGCCTAGATCTTCCTTACCGCTTGGAAGCTCAGGTTCCCCTCATAGCGCTCTGCGTTTGAGACTGGTTCCTATTCTCCATTTCGCGAATTTCAAAGTTTTTTCGCGAAAAGACTTCAGTCTTCGATCCCTGCGGCTCGCGATGGACAAATCGACTCCGGTTTTGGAGATGCCCTGCGAATCGAAGATGTCGCCGGACGGATCCACACTCCACGTAATGTCATTGTTTAGGCCTTGAGCACGACCCGCGAGGATTGCGACCTGTGCTCTTCTTTCTCGGCCCTCGTCCTCGAGACCGTGCTGCCCGATTGCAACTGGGCCGTCCCGAAGCGTTTCCCTCCGGTGGGGAAGTCTAAGGAGGCCCGGTCGAGGCGGTGTCCTGACAGCCCAGCTCGGCAGATCAGCGCTCGAAGCAGATCGCCCTCGAGAAGAGGCGGGCGCGGGCGTATCTTCCTCGACATGCATTTATCCCGCTCTCTGGGTTCTTCCTACACAGCTTCTTTTAAGGAGCTTTGTCTGTGCCTCTCCACTAAGGGAGAGGCCAGCGTCTGCTGGACCTTTTCTCGGTCCAAAAGGACAAGGGTAAGTCCTCCTTCGACGCTCTTGGGAGGGAAGGTCCCCTCCCTCGACGTCGGCCGCTTCGACGGTCAAACCTGCCGGCCCGCCACTGGCCTCACGGTGTCCCCGTCAGGTCAGTTGACCGAGACTCCGCCCGGCAAGTCGAGATTTTCTCGATCCGTTGGGCCGGGCTGTCGCCTATAGCGGCGAGATTCCCTCTCCCGGTTCCCCCGGGAGGAGTTGAGGATCCCGTGGGCTTGCCTGTGCCTCCGGTTCCGGAGCCCTCGGATGAACCATCCGAGCCGAAGGGAGTGCCGGTTCCGGCCGACACCTCCCCGCACCGACCTCGGAAGAGCCAAGGCTCTCGGTCTCGGCACCGCGGTAAGCGGCGTCGCCGTTCGTCCTCCTCCTCGGACGAGGGGAGGCTTCGGCGTAAGTTACGTCGACGGTACGAGGACCTTATGTGGCAACAGCTCCTCTTGACCGGGAATAAGCCGACGCCGTCGCCTTCCCCGGCCATTAAGTGGCTGTCACCGGAGCGGCCGACACAACCCCTCGACTTAACCGAGGAGCCTGTACCCAGGCCGGTTGTTCGGCCAAAACCAGCTGCTCCACCGATTCCGGTGGAACCTCCGCCTCCACAGCCACTATTTGGGGCTCCGACCAAGGATTCTCTGTCGGTTAAGGGTCTACCCCATCGGCTGTCGGTTACCCTCACTCCCGACCGACCTCGGCAGGTGAAGGGTGGCTCAGGCCAGAGGCAGCTCTTCGAGGACCTCCTCGAGTCCGAAGATGATTCCTCCTTTTCTCCAAGCGAATGGACTTGGAGTCTTCAGGAGGTCAGTCAATGGGCGATAGCCGTCGTCCTTCCTAGGACTGCTTGCTCATCTCGGAGTCCACGGGATGGAGCTCGAACCCGTTTCCAAGCGGGCCAGGTATCCCTCACGGAGATTCTGGACCGAGGATTCTCCAACGGAGGTTTCGGTGGCCGAGGCCATAGTGGGTCCGGCCCTGGAGCTTTGGCCGCCCTGCTTCCTGCCCTGCGCCTTCGGCCAGGATGGCCAGGAAGTATGCGGTCCCTACCGGTTCCCTGTCCGGTTTTTCGGAGCACCCCTCTGCTGAGGGGTTGGTTACCGACAGCGTTTTCCGGCGCGCCGGCAACGCCAGGGATGTGGACAAACCTCCTGACAAGGAGTCCAAGAAATTGGATTATGTCGGGCAAAAGTCTATGCTGCGTCCTCGGTCTCTCTCGTCAGGCCAGTTCGCCGTCCTCATGGCACATTTTCTCATGCCCTGTTGGGCTCCCTGGATGAGGTCATCCCTCATCTCGCACGATCTGCAGACTACGGTCAAGCAGGTGGGACCAGGGACAGTATGGCCAAACAGCGGCTCAGACTGCTTTGGATATTGGGGACTCATGTGCTAGATCGGTGGCGTCACGTAGTGGCTATGTAAGTCAAGGGTTTGGCTGAGGATATCCACCTTACTCGATACCCAGCACAAGTAGGCGGATGTTCCCTTTGGGACTGGACCTTCGGCCCTGGGGTGGAAGGTCACTCATGAGGATCGAAGTCCAATGCTACCTGGACCTGCCCTTCCGGCCAGGAAGGACAAAGGCCGCAAACCACAGCCTAAGCTCCTTTCGGCCCTCGGCGCCCCATGCCCGGCCCAGCAACGCCTGGGCCAGCAGGCTCGGCTTCATATCCCAAACCCAAGCCGCCGGCCTCTAACAGGAGGCAGGGAGGTAAAGGCCCAGGAGGTCCTCGGCCGGTCCCTCCTCCAAGCCTGCCCAGTGACGGGCTGAGGGGTGTCGCCCCCATCCCGTCCACCTTACTCCTGGGTCCCCGGGGGACGGCCCGCACCTCTGTTCCCCTGGTCCGCTGTTACCACGGGACAGGTGGGTTTTGGAGGTGGTGGGAAGAGGCCTGCTTCTAGAATTCGAGCAGGCACCACCCTTCAGAGCCGCCGCCTCGGGGCTTCGTCCCCAGCTCACTGGCGGCTCGTCGAAGTCGACATCGCCTCCTCCTCCAGAAGGAGGTGATAAGAGAGGGTGACGGACCCTCCTTCAGACCCAGGGTTTGTGTCCAGGTTCTTCCTGGTTCCAACGGACGGGGGCTGTTTCCATTCTCTTAATTCCTGCACGACTCTAAACAAGTTCCTAAGGTCTCGACCCAGGTTGGTCACCTGGCTCAGATAATACCATCCTGAACGCCGCGCAGTGGTTCTGCTTCCCTGACTTGCAGGACGCTTTTCCACGTCCCTATCCGTCCGCTCTCACCAGAGATCCTTCGCCTTCGAGCAGAAAGATCCCTTTCGGTTCCAAGCCATGCCCTTCGGCTTGTCTCCAGCTCCCAGGGTCTTCACCAAATGCATGGCAGTGGTGACAGCTTTCTCTTGTGGCGCCAGGGTCCGGTGTACCCTTACCTGGACGACTGGCTGATAGCAGCTTCCTCCAGGAAGGAGGTGGAGTGGTCCAGAGATCTGGCCTCCAGGTCTGCTCTTCAACTGGGCCTCCTTATCAACGCAGGCCAAGTCGGAACTCGAGCCAAGCAGGTGATTCTGTTCATCAGGCGCGCCGACTCTCTCTCGAGCCAGAGCTGCCCCATGGACAGGGCCGAGGTTCTTTTCCTCCTTTGCCCAATCATTTCTGGTTGGGCATTGCGCCCTGCCCGGGACTTCCTGCGCCTCCTGGGTCTCATGGCGGCCTGCACTAGCGTGGTCAGCTGGGCCGCTGGATCACGTCCCCTTCAATGGGGACTGGCCAGCCAGTGGTCACAACGCTACATCCTTTGACCAGCTTTGTGTCGGTGACATAGGGGATGTGAACGCTGTCCAGTGGTGGACCGCTCCAGATCATTTGCAGGAGGGCATCCTGCTCCGCCCCGCGAGCCGACGGTCCTCTATCGACCGGTGCCTCTCTGATGGGCTGGGGTGCCCATCTGGGGAACACCGAGTGCACGGCCTCTGGTCTCAGGGAGTCCCGTGCCAATCAACCTGCTGGAGCTCCGAGCGGTCCGCCTAGCTCTCACCGCCTTTGCTCGTTCCTCCGGGGTCAAGTGGTCCCAGTCCAGACGGACAATACTACCACGACCATGTACTATCTAAACCGCCAGGGCGGGGCCCGCTCCATGCTTCTATGCAAGGGCTCTCCGTATTTGGTCACTCGTGCAGCCGGGAGGCGTGATCTCCTAGCCATTCATGTGGCAGGAGCCTCCAACACCCTGGCCGATGCCCTGAGCCGGATAGGGCTGTATCCCACGAGAGGTCTCCTGCCGGAGGTAGTACAGCATCTGTTCTCCCATTGGGGCACACCTCAGGTGGACCTGTTTGCCTCCAGGAGAACTCAAGCTGAGACTGTTCCATGCCCGCCTCAGCAGGGCTCGCTGCAGGGGGATGCCTTCTCGAGGCCGTGGACCCCGGGCCTCTTCTACGCCTTTCCCCCATTTCCCTTGATCCACAAGGTGCTTCTCAAGGCGAGGAGGGACAAGGCGCAGGTGATTCTGTTAGCCCCAGACTGGCCCCGCCAGTTCTGGTACCCAGATCTCCTCAGTCTCAGCTCCAGGACTCCGCTGCCAGCTTCCAGCTCCCCGACCTGCTCTCAGTCAATCAGGGAAGGTGTTTCATCCGACCTTCAATCCCTGCACCTGATGGCCTGGTTCCTGAGCCGGCTAGAGTTCCAGGCCTTGGGTCCTTCCGACGAGGTCCTCAATGTAGTTGAGGCGTCCCGTGAGTCGACCAGAAAATGTTATGCCTTCAAATGGAAAAGGTTTTCCATTTGGTGTCAGAACAAGGGCTTGGACCCTTCCTCCTGTTCCTTGGCAAGCATCTTGGACTATTTATGGTCCCTTTCTAATCAAGGAGCTTGGGTCGGCGACCCTAAGGGTGCACCTAACAGCCATCTCTGCTTACCGGGCTGGGCCGGAAGCAGTCGGTGGCTCAGGAGAAGGTGGTCTGGCTGCCTTTTTCAAGGCCTTGATCACATTTCCTCCAGTGGGAACCCCTCCGTGGGATCTACTGCTGGTATTGGCAAAGCTCATGGGCAAGCCATTCGAACCTATGCACAGGTGTGCTCTCTCTCACCTGTCGTGGAAGACCGCCTTCTTGGTGGCTATCACGTCAGCCAGAAGGATGGGAGAGCTCCAGGCGCTTTCCATCGAGTCTCCTTACCTGGTCTTCCACAGGGACAAGTTGTCCTGCCCCAATCGAAATTCCTTCCGAAGGTGGTGTCGGAGTTTCATCTTAACAGGTAGGTTGACTCTGCCGGTGTTCTACCCCAATCACACCTCGGAGGCCTAATATAGGCTCCATACTTTGGACCCTAGAAGGCGCCGCCTATTACAAAGAGCGCATTGCTGAAATTGGGAGAGGTTCGCCAGCTGTTTGTCACCTACGCTGAAGCCGCATCTGGCAGACCTGCAGCCAAGCGGACGATAAGCAGGTGGGTCACCTCCTGCATAGATCTCTGCTATAAGTTGGCGGGCATGGAGCCTCCCAGAGGGATAAGAGTCATTCTACCCGCCATACTGCTGCAACGGTGGCTGCTTCCAGGACGTCCCTATCCAGGAAATCTGCAGGGCTGCTGCCTGGAAGTCAGCAACACTACTACCTATTACCACATCGAGCCTTGAGTCACGCCGGGATGCTGGTTTTGGGGCTCGGTTCTCCAGTCTCTCTTCCCAAGTAAGTATTGGGGTGTGCGTCTTGCCTCCTCTCCCGGAGAACTGCTAGGAGTCTGCCAATGAGTGTGGATGAACAACATATCCATGTCCTTAGATACAGATTTCACCTGTAACAGGAGTTCTAGGAATGGTATATGTTGTTCATCCACACGACCACCGACCTCCGGCTTGACGCACAACCTGAGCTTCCAGCCGGCCAGATCTGGCGTCATGGGGCGGACCGAGTTTATACCACCGGGTGGGTGGGAGGAGCCAGCTTGAAGACCTTTTCGCAAGATTTAAAGCGGCAGGATACCTGCCAATGAGTGTGGAATGAACATACCATTCCTAGAACTCCTGTTACAGGTGAGTAACCTGTATTTTTTGCCTCCGCCAGTCCTTCCTCCATCTGAGGCTGACGGACCTGGCGTCCCAGCTTCCCGGACGTAGCCTCCGGCGTCAGGGCCCTTAAATAGGTCTTACCAACTCGGGAGATTTTCTGCTCCCATCGGGCCTTCTACCCTCCGTGCTATCCGCTACGGACCCGCCCTGTGAGGTTCCCAGCCGGGCCATCTGCTCAGGCAGTCTCCCCCCGGCTTCCGGGTATCCGCCGTCTTATTCAACGCCGGTGTACCCGGGAACGCCGTATCCGGCGCCACAGTACCAGACGCTGGGCTACTCGACGCCGGGTTACCCGCAGCAGGGTTTTGGGTACACTCCATATGGGTATAGCCCATATTCTTATCCCCCGCCGCCTCCTCCTCCGCCCTCGTGGCCTCCGGTGGACCTGCAGGAGACTCTGGCCTCCTGGTGGGCTGAGGCCAAGGCTCAGCTCACCAAAGAGGTCGAGAGCCTCCTTCCGGCGACAGTTCCGTCCCAGGTTCCCGTACGCCATAGGCGGCACACTCCCTCACCACCTCCGTACTCCAGGGTTCTTCCGTTTGGATCCAGAGAGGAGCAGGACACGTGTTCCCCAAGAGACCCATTCCTCCCCCGGGTCGGGAAAGGGAGTCTTACTCTTCATCCTCCTCTTCACTCTCGGACTCTTCTGATGGCTGCTCCGAGAGAGACGACGAGCCTCGCTGTCCGTCGAAGCCCTGGCCAAGGACTCCTCAGAAGTCTGCTCCGGAGGATCCTTCCTTTACGGAGTTGCTTAGAAAAATCCAGGAGGTTCATCAGTGGCACTCTTCAGAACCAGATCCTCGGCGTCTGAAACTCGCTGAACATCTGGATCTGCCATGACAGCTCTACGTGGTACACCACAGGATGGGCCTCACGCCGACCTTGTGACGACGATATGGAAACGGCCGTCAGCCTTAGCCCCACTTCCTAGGAAGTCGAACAGGCTATATCAGGCTTCTGAGGGTGTTTTCCTGGATTCTCACCCTCGTGCCAACTCGGTCGTGATTAGCGCTGCTCACGGCCGGTCGGCTAACCCAAAACATCTTGGCTTGTCACCTCCTGATAAGGAATCTCGCCTTCTGGACCAGTACGGGAGAAAGATTTCCGCTTCCTCTACACTGGGGATTAGGGCCCTGAACTACGTCGGCTACATGGGGGACTACCAGAAGGCCATCCTTACTCGGGTGGAAGCCAATCTGGACTCCTTGCCTGACTCCCAAGTCAAACAGGAGTTGGCTGATCTCCTTCCGCTCTACTCGTTTGGCCAGACGCCACATGCTACGTGCGCCATACGACGCAGTTGTCACTGCTGGGCGGAGCTCAGCTTCCGCCATAGGCCTACGGTGTCATGCTTGGCTCCGCGTGTCGGGTCTGGTCCCGGAGGTGCAATCTGCTATCCAGGAAGCACCTTTCCAGGGGTCTGTGCTTTTCGGGGGGGTGATGTCAAGGACATCATTACCGACTTGCAAGAGAAGGGGACAGCTCTGAAATCAGTTGATTCCATGTACCATCCCCATCAGCAGCAGCGCCGTCCCTTTTGCAGACAATCGGCCAAAGGCGGGCCACAAAACGTCTGGCCTCCCCGGCTGCTAAGCCCCTCCCCGGCCCGAAAAAGCAGCGGGTGCTTCAGCTGCAGCGCTGCCCCACGCCACGTGACTCCTTTCCTCTCCCACTACCTCCGGACTCCCCGGAGGAACCGGTAGGAGGGAGGTTTTCCCTTCACCTTCCGGGATGGGAGAGGATAACCACGAATTCTTGGGTGCTCCAGCTCAGCAGAAGGACACTCCATAGAGTTTCTTCAGAAACCACCCCGCCACCCCCTCTGAAGTCGTCGTATTCACGGGAACACCTTCCTTTGGTCCAGGAGGAAATCTCTGCTCTTCTGCTGAAGCAAGCGATAGAGCCCGTCCCCCTTCATCTTCAGGGGACTGGTTACTATTCCCATTTCTTCCTGGTCCCAAAGAAGACTGGAGATCTCAGACCGATTTTAGATCTCAGTTCCCTGAATCTTTATGTAAAGTACAAAAAATTCAGGATGCTCTCATTGCAGAGCCTTCTGCCCCTCCTCCGGCCGGGTCAATGGCTTTGTGCCCTGGATATGCAGGATGCTTATCTGCACATTCCCATTCGCCGATCTCATCACAAATACCTTCATTTTGCGTTCCAGGGGGACCACTACCAGTTCAAGGCGCTCCCATTTGGTCTGTCCTCGGCTCCCCAAGTGTTTACCAAATGCCTGGCAGTGGTGGCGGCCCACCTGCGTACCAAGGGAGTACAGGTGTTACCTTACCTGGACAACTGGCTCCTGGCGGCCTCGTCCAGGGAGGAACTCCTGCGTTTCCTCTCCCTCACCCAGCAGGTTTTTGCCTGCCTGGGTATTACCATCAACCATTCCAAGTCTCATCTGGACCCTTTCCAGAGGCTACAGTTTATTGGGGCAATCCTCGATACGACCATGGGCAAGGTCTTCCTGCCTCCGGACAGGGCGGCCTCCCTTCAGACCCAGAGAAATCTGTTATCCAACTGCAGGATGGTCTCGGCAAGGTTGGTCCTTCGCCTTCTCGGGCTCATGGCGGCTGCTGTCCAGATGGTCCCTCGCACTCGACTCCACATGAGGATCTCTCAGTGGACTCTACGCTTTCAGTGGGATCAACTAGTGGACGACCTAGATCACTCTGTTCTGATCTCATTGCCGATGATGCGAGACTTACAATGGTGGATGGTTCAAGAGAACCTGTTTTGGGGGGGTTCATTTCTTTCATCTTCTCTCCCCCCAAAAAAAAAAGACTCTAACCACAGACTCCTCAGGCGGAGGTTGGGGAGCCCATCTAGGCCCTCATCGGACCCAGGGCTCCTGGTCCAGGCTAAAACAAGCTCTCCACATCAATGTGCTGTAACTTCGGGCACTGCTGTACGCTCTCCAAGCCCTTCACCAATACATCCTTCCCGGCCACCTAGCTGATCAGACGGACAACATGTGCGTAGTGTGGTACATCAACAAGCAGGGAGGAACTCTGCCCTACCCTCTATGCAGGGAGGCAATGAGGGTTTGGGATTGGGCAACACAACACAACCTTCACCTCACGGCGATTCACGTTCCAGGAGTCTACAACACCCTGGCAGACAAGCTAAGTCACTCTTCTGCTCTGACTCACAAGTGGGAACTGGACCAAGGGGTCCTAGACAGTATCTTCCAACTTTGGGGAACACCACAGGTCGACCTGTTCGCGTCCCCCAAAATGCAAAACTTCCCACCTTCTGCTCGCTCATTTCAGAGCGAGGCGCTTTCTGGAACAACGCTCTGTCTCTAGACTGGAAGGACAGATTAGTCTATGCCTTTCCCCCAATTCCTCTTATCCCACGAGTCTTGCAGAAACTAGCTTCAGAAGGAGCGAGAATGATTCTGATCGCTCCTTTCTGGCCCAGGCAAATCTGGTTCTCTCTTCTACAATATTCAGAGGATCCTCCTCGTCCTCTGTCTCGAGGTTTGTTGACCCAGGATCAGGGGACCCAGGTTCATCCAGGCCTCGGATCCCTTCAACTGCATGCATGGCTCCTGCAGACCTAGCCCAATCCCGTTTTGGTGCATCTCCCAAAGTGGTGGAGATTTTAGTGGAGGGCAGAAAACCCTCCACCAGATCCACTTATGCCATGAAGTGGAAAAGATTCACTATTTGGGCCGTCTCCAAGAACGTGGAACCTTTCTCCTGTTCAGCGGGGCTTCTGCTGGAGTATCTACGTCATCTGTTCGACCTGGGTCTCAGCCATTCCTCTTTGAAGGTACACATGGCAGCCATCTCTGCCTATCATGTTCCCTTAGCAAACAAGGCCTTTGCTCAACTGGAGGTCTCCAAGACCTTTCTCAGAGGGGTTCTCCATCTGAGGCCCCCCATCCGTACTCCCTGCGTTTCTCCTTGGGACTTGAATTTTGTTCTCAGAAACTTACCCTTCCTCCTTCGAACCTGCAGCTTCTGCAGATCTGAAGTTCTTTCATGGAAGACGCTCTTCGTGGCCATTACTCGCTTGAAGAATCTCCGTGCTCCAGGCCCTGATGTATAAAATCCCTACTTGATTTTTCACAAGGAACGAGTTGCTCTTCGATGAATCCTAAGTTTCTACCTAAAGTAGTAGCAGAGTCTACCTTAAATCAGTCCATAGAGCTACCTGCCTTTTTTACGCAGTACTATAACCAAGGGGAATATTTACTCCATACAATGGATGTTCACCGGATTCTGAGATACTACACCAACAGGACGAAGGATCTCAGAAAGACTGATCAGTTGTTTGTCTCTTTTGCTCACAAAAGGGAAGATAATGCTGTTTCCAAGCAATGCCTGTCTAAGTGGTTGGTTCATTGCATCACCTTCTGTTATGACAAGTACAACAAGACCCTTCCGGGTCGGTTAGAGGTCACTCCACAAGAGGAGTAGCTGCCTCTGCAGCTTGTTTCAATAATGTGTCTGCGGCAGACACATGTGCTACCGCCCCCTGTCCATGTTCTCACGAAACACTACAGTTTGGATATTGCCTCCTACTGTGAGAGCAGGCTTCGGCTAGCTGTTTTGCAAGGCCTCCTGTCTTGAGGCTTGCACGGCTAGAGCTACTTCTTGGAGTAGTTTTCCTCCTCCCGGTGCCTTTCTTTGTTCCAGACTGCTTGGGATTCAGTCCTATATGTAATTACCTACTGCAAGAACCCTTTCGAAGTAAGATAGTAGTTGCGCAAGAACTTTCCGTAACAGTAGATCTTCAAGAGAGACTCTTGCAGTAGGTAATACCTTTCTGCCCTCCATCCCCCTAGGCTTTTTCAGCTCCTTTTCCATATAGAGAAATATCCGCTTCTCTCTCGTCTGGCCTCTTTCGGCCTGTGGCGGGAAAGAACTGGAAGGCGGGCGTCTGGGACCGCCCCTTTATACAGACGTCGGTCACCTGACGTGGGGGCGGTCCCTCGCCAGGGACTGCTAGCTAGAAATGTTTCCGTTGGGTCCTGCCGGCATCAGTCCTATATTTAATTACCTACTGCAAGAGCTTCTCTCGAAGATCTACTGTTACGGTAAGTTCTTACGTAACTGTACTTTGCTCCTGAAGTGGGCTAAGAGCAGCTTTGGACGCTGCTGCAAGAGTGGTTTATATGTGGAGTTGCAGTTTGTTGATGGTAGTCTCCATGGATCCTGGGGTGGCAACCAGCACGTTAAACAGGTGACATCCGTCTAGTTGGGCAGATGGAATACAAGACTGAGTTCTTGGTGCACTGCTTGTGGAAACTGTACTTCAAATCCTGTGACTATAAACACATTCAATGGAAGGAGGTTGCTGTGGTATTGCCACTTTTAGGGACTGGAAGAGCTTGATCCTTTTGGCAGGCCTCCTTTTTATCTCCCTTCCTGGGGTTCAAGGTATATTGACACTTGACTTTTTTTTTTTTTTTTGGCCCAGGCTTTGCTCCAAAGGGGTAAGGGTGGAGATGCAAACTGATGCTTGGTCAAATTTATGGCTTTCCTGGCCTAGCTGTGGCACCAGGACCTCTGGGTCTCTTCCCCCCCCAGGTCAGGAATGTTGCAACCAGCTGGTCCCTCGCAGGGGACAGGAAATGCATATTTGGGTGGGCAGTGGTGACTGCGCCAGTATGCATGGGATCTAGGGCTTGTGGATGAGTTGAAGGAGAGCCTGGTCCTCTGGTTAAGACCAGATCCAGCATGGCAATTAGAGGCTTGTTTAAATAGGAGTATCTTGTGGCCTGCCCAAAATTAACAAAACAGTAAAGCACACTCCTCGTAGCTGGTAGTGATTTAAAGTATTTAATACAACGGGGATAGTTGCATTGGGGGTTAACAAACACTAGTGCCAAACTCCTCTTCAGGAGGTGGGTGAGGACTGCGCTATGCCTTAATCCGAAGAAGATCCTGGGTTCTCAACATAAGGAAGCTTGCTTACCTGCTGGGCTGGTGAGCTAGCAGCATTATTGTGGGAGGTCGTCTGGATCAGGACTCTATCCCGGGGTCTCCCATGTGGTAAAACAGTGCACCATCAAGCTGGAAGCTGCTGTAATTTTGTAATTTACGGTAAATTGTGATTGCTAAACTAACCATGAATTTCAATGCTTGCTTTCTTTACAGAATTTAGAGATCCATTTAACAAGTATACATGGACCTATTGAAGTGTACTTGTGCCCGGAAGAAAGTGAAACATCAAATCAGGACCACAATGGAAACATTTCAAAGCCACTGAACAGTAAAGGTAGAGCTGACACTATACTTTGTGTTTGAGGTACAGATAGGTTGTCCAACAAGTGCTATTTTATGATGTCCAACAAAGTTGACTGGGTTAGGTAATTAAGATGAGGCACATAAATGATGCATCCCTCCACCCTACCCCACACCAGTTCTGTGCATTATGGGACATATACGGTTTACAGCTGCATTGAAAGAATAATGGCAGGCTTAACTTTGTCAGGTTGTAAGGTGCATTAGGACTCACTAGCCACAAAGGCTGAAATGCAGCTATTGCTCTGTTTAGGACTCATGGTATTGGGTGATATAACCATTGCCCCAGCCAGCGGTAAGCACTGGAGCAAGGGTTATGCAAAACATTTCTGTATTGCTCCACCTAGTCAATGGGGATTTAATGCATATGGGTAATGAACACCCTTACTCGGGGTAGTGGTACAGCCGAAAGCTGTCAATCAGCATAGAACCTTGGGCACTTAAGCATTCGGAGACCACCAATTCCTCAGTCTTTGCTGTACCATTAGAGAGGTAGGAAGCACAGAGGAACTCTTTCAAACATTTGTCTACAGTTTGATTTTTTTCTGACTAGGTTGGGGCTACCTGGTGAAGGGGCTCGCCCTCAAATTTAGAAATTACTGTTAAGCTGTGGCTTTCAGAGTGACTAATCTGCCACATACTGTATCTTGGCATTACCTGTGCCATGCTGCTTGCATGGGGTGTTCCACAGAGGTCTGTTTTCCTTATCCTAGTGCCTAAGGAAGTAAATTTTACTTCTAGTGGCATGGTTATAGTTCACTTATCCACACTTTGGGCAGTCTTTAAGAGCGGATTTGCCAGACTTTTTTTTTTGTATTTTTGAGAATCTTCCACCACCCAGGTGGTATGTCCCTCAGTTCCACCCATGATGTCAGACCTTCTTTTTCACAGGAACTCTGGTCCCCTTCTTCGCAGCTCTGCTTGCTGTGTAGGCCCGAACTTTCTGAAGTGCTCTAACTTTGTCACAGCTTCTTTCCAATTCATATTTGGATATATTCCTATGTTCTGTTTTCATCTCTGCCTAAGAGGGACTGAGGGAATTCTAAGCTGGCTTCCAGCTTCAAGTGTTTTGCCCAGTGCAGTCAGAAAATGTCACAGATGTATCTGCACATTTAATGAATTTACTGTTCAGGCTAACATATCCCTGCCTGCGGCCAGTCCGGCTATGCTGCCCTCGAAGATCGCTACACTTGACTTTTCCTCGGCCAGCTGGTTGAAGGAGATACTCCGATGAAATCCAAGGAAGCATGCAAGGCAGCCCCTGCAGCTGCACGGTCAGCAGCCCAGCTGGCAGCTATGGAAGAGGTGGCGACCAAGGCCAGAGTGGGCACCTTGTCATTTTAGTCACTGGTCCTATTAGCGGCCAGTGTTGGCATGGTTTTCGAAGGTAACTACCGTGAAATATGCAAGATCCTTCAAACCTTCAGAGCCTTGTCTACCACAGTAAGGTGAAAAAGTCCTGTTCGTTGGAAAGGATGCACTCCCACTCTTTATACTCCCTTGACCGGCTTTGGCCAAATCTTCCTTGGTTGAGGGACAGGCGGGTAGCTACATGGTGCCCCGTTGAGCTTGTCGGGCTCTACTCGGATCAACCGATTTGTGTGAAGGGATCAAAAAAGATCTGATCTCCAGGACCCTTCACTCAAGGCCTGGAGCAGTCTGCGAATCCGGCTCTCATCTCAGGAGTTGCTTCCCTCTGGGGTCTAACCCTGTTTGGGTAGTTTATACTGCCTCTCCTGCAGTACCTCCTTGCTGTCGGCCATGTTGACGTCCGTGGTCAAGGGATTACTTGCATTCTGTCTCGCTCAGCTGGAAGATGTCGCCATTGGCGTTTTTCTTCCTCTTGGTCCTCAGACAGTGAGAGGCTCTGCTGTATTCAGTGGTGCTACAAAGAGCTCCTTTGGCAGCAGTGGGTCTTGGTTGGGCATGGTAGAGCTCTGCCTCAATCACCTGGTTTTCACCAGTGCAGCCCATACCAGTTCTGCTCAGATAATTGTCACCAACATGAGTATTGCCAAGATTCAGGTGGAGAAGTCTCCACAACGGCCCTTGCAGGGAGCCCCCTCTAAGGACTCCCATCCAGCTACCAGCTTGCCAGGCTGGTTGTCGTGATCATCACATAGAAATTGTGAGCAGATAAGAACCGCTAGGCCCATCCAGTCTGCCTGTAGGCCCTATACATTGTATGTGGCCACTGACCCTATGTGATCAATGGTTTTTCATCACTCCCTTCCCTCTCAAGCTTTCTTTTTGCCTGTCCCAGGCATGCTTAAACCCTTCCACTGTGCTTGCCCCCACTACCTCCTGTGGCAGACTATTCCAAGTGTTAACTACCCTTTCTGTGTAGAAAAACTTCCTCACATTATCTCTTAATCTACCACATTCCAATTTCATATTGTGCCACCTTGTTCTAGTACTTTCTCTACATTGGAAAAGGTCCCCCACCTGCACCTTGTTTATGCCCTTGAGGTACTTGAGTTTGTCATGTACCCTCACTGTCTCCCCTTCTCCAGTGAGTACATAATGAGGTACCTTAGTCTCTCTTCATATGTTTTGTGGTGCAATCCCTGCGCCATCTTTGTTGCCCTTCTCTGGATAGTCTCCACCTTATCTATGTCCTTGCGCAGGTGTGGCCTCCAGAACTGCACGCAGTACTCCAGGTGAGACCTTACCAATGTTTTCTACAATGGCATCACCACCTCATGCTAGTGATACCCCTACCTGTGCACCCCAGCATGCTACTGGCTCTTCCTGCCACCTTTGTGCACTGCTTTGATACCTTAAGGTCATCAGAGGCAACCCCTAGGTCCTTTCCTCTATGATGACAGTCAGCTCCTCCCCCCCCCCCCAACCTGTAGTTCTCCCCAGCGTTCCTTCTACTCAGATGGATTATTTTGCATTTCTTTGCACTGAACCTCAGTTGCCACACTTCCAACCATCTTTCAAGCTTCTCCTGGTCCCTCTTCATTTTCTGCACCCCTTCTGGAGTATACACCCTGTTGCAGATCTTGGTGTCATCTGAAAATGAGCAGCCTTTTCCTTTCAGCCCCTCTGCAATGTCACTAATGAAGACATTGAACAGTACTGGTCCTAGTACTGATCCCTGTGATACCCCCTCTCCCCAGATTGTACCCCATTTACCACCACCTTCTCTCTCTCCTCTCTAACCAGTTCCTAACCCAGTTCACCACCTTGTCTCCCACACCCAGACTACCCATCTTTAATCAGCTTTCTGTGTGGATGATGTCGAAGGCTTTGCTGAAATCTAAGTAGGTGACATCTACCGCCCCTCCCTGATTTACTTCACTAGTCACCAAATCAGAAAAATCTTGGATTCGTGTGACATGACCTTCCTGCTGTGAATCAGTGTTGCCTCGGATCCTGAGCACCACTGGATCTTGCTTCGAGAAACCGCTCTTGCAGCAGGTTACACCATTAGGACTGAAGCTGGCAGGCGCCAGGACCCCACGGAAATTTTCTAGCTAGCAGTATTCAGCAGGGACCGTCTCAGACATCTGTCTCGCCCCCGACATCGGGCGTAGTACATAAGGAGGCTGTCCCCCAGAATCCCCAGTTCTTTTCCCACCGTCGACTCGCCAGCATCAGCCTCTCGGTCTCTACCTAGCGTACGACGGCTACAGAACTTCTGCGTTTTTCTGATGTCCTCTCCAACTCCTTCGCTTGAGGCTCACCTTTCGAAGTGTGCCTGCAGCAAACTAATCCCTTTCAAGGATCCTCACTTCTCCTGTGTGCGGTGCCTAGGCCTGGACCACAATACCAAGGCCTGCATCTTTCGCCAAGGGTTCAATAGCCGCACCAGGATCTGCCGTCAGAAGGCCCTCCAGGCGTATCTTCAAGAAAAATTAAAAAGGATGGACCAAGAACCTTCCTCCAGGAGAGAATCATCCTCCAAGGCCCATAAGCACCGGGAGAAAGTAAGGTCTAGATCCCCGAACCAGGCCTTGGACTCCCGCAGCTCAGGCTCCACCAGATCAGACCACTCTCCCTCCAGGGCTTTGTTGCAGCCCCCCACCCCAGGTTAAGGTCCGGGCTTCAAACGGCTCTTCTTCGCTCCAGCCTATTAAGTCTTCGAGGCCTTCGGCTTCCTCCACTCCGTCCAAGGCCTCTTCCAAGTTTTCCGAGCGCCATAAATCATCTTCCACCTGACGTCGGGACACTGACTCCAGGTCGGTCTCCCAACCTCCCAGAGGTCATGATCCAGCTCCTAGAAAGACCAAGGACCTGACGTCCCTGAAGCAGTCGTCAGACCTGACGTTGGCTAAGCATCCAGAGTCGGCCAGGCGCTCGCAGGAACAGACACCAGTCGCCAGCTAGGCATTCGCCGGATCCGAAGGTGTCCACCAGGAGACCGACGTCTGCATCGCACACTCTGGAGTGGAAGGCCCCCCCCCCCGTCACAGGGAGCCGACTGTGGAGGACGCCACACTGCCGAAGACCAGGCGGGTGACACAGAGGATGCCGGGCTCCCGCAGGAATCTTCCCCGGAGACGGGCCCATCTTCGAGCATGAATATTGAAGAAGTAAAGGAGCTCTTTACTTTTTGGTGGGACACCATCAGAAAGGATGTGGTCCCTGTTAAACCTCCTCCTCCGCCCCCTTCTCCACCTACAGGGCCAGCAGGATGACCACCAACCCCCAAGGAGCAGACTCCACCTCCTAGGGGCAGATCCAAAGACAGGAGAAGGCTTCCCTTAAGATCTCCATCAGGGTCTCCCAGCCCCAAGCGACCCAGATGGCATCGGGTACACTCCGTTGGGGGAGGACTCCAGATGGGACACCCCTGACTACTCCAGATCTCCTCATCCACTCAGCATCTCCTCTCCTGACCCACATGACGTCCCCAGGTCTCCGGATGATCCCTCTTTCGCTAAGATCATGAGGCACATCCAGGACAACATGGGGTGGGTTGCTGAAGACCTTGACCCCGAACGACAATGCCTTGCCCGCTATCTTCGGCAGAAAGACCCAAAGCCTGTGGTAGTACCACCCTTGGTAGACACTTTCGCGGACATCACCAAGGCTGTGTGGAAGCGTCCGCACTCCACTCCTGCAGTGCCGAAGAAGTCTGACTGCCTGTACAAGGCCTCGAGAGGGGACCAGTACTTGGCCCAACAACCTCTGGCAGACTTCCTGGTCATCACGGCCTCGCATGACCAGTCTGAAAGACAACGTATGAGCACACAGCCACCGGACCAGGAATCCAAGCAACTGGATGCCCTGGGGAGACGCACGTACATGGCTGCTACATGCGCTATCAGTTCTCTGAACTACCTCACCCACATGGTACAGTTTCAGAACGCCCTGTGGGAACAGGGCCAGGACCTGGTTGAGCTGCCGTATGGCGATCAGAAGGCGGAGCTCCTCAGTATTCTTCGCACAGGGTCAGATGTGGGTACCAAAGTGCTTCGAGCTGCATACGATTCTGCAGACTCATCTGCCAGAGCTGCAGCTTCAGGCGTTTGACTCCGGAGACCCTCTTGGCTCCGTGTCTCTGGCTTCACCCCGGACGTACAGAACATTCTTGACATCCCATATAACGGCGAAGTACTCTTTGCTGCACCTTCAGAGAAGGCCATCGCCAAACTCCAGGATGCGGGGAAGGCAGTCCAATCTGTACAGGCCATGTATGGAACTAGAGCAGTTTTTGCAACTGGCAACAGAAGCAGCAGCCACGTTCCGGCCAGCACCAAAGGGGCACTTTTCAGCATAAAGCGCAGGCCGTCGTCCCCAGACAGAGGCCAACGTTGCACGAAACCGGCCCAGACTGCAGGGACCAGTGCTGCCACAGCATGACTCCTTTCCGGCTCGTGCCCCTCCTCCGGATCAACGGGCACAAAAGGTCGAGGGTCGCATCGCTTGCCACTTTTCAGGGTGGCAGTCATCACCACAGACAGGTGGGTTCTTAAGTTGGTCAAGAAAGGCCATTTCATAGTTTCTCGACCACCCACCGGCAAGACCTCCCCTGCTCTCCCATTACTCAGGTCAGCATGCCCTGCTCATACAGCAGGAGGTGCTCGCGCTTCTGGAAAAAGAAGTTAGAGTAGGTACCATGGAACCCGAGGGGTCTAGGAAATTATTCTCACTTTCTGGTTCCAAAGAGAACAGGGGACCTTCATCCGATACTGGACCTCAACGACTCTGTCCTGTACAAACGCTTCCGTATGGTGACCCTCCCAGGTCTGATTACCATGCTGAAGCAGGTGCCTTCCTAGCATCCCTGGACATGCAGTATGCCTACCTGCATATACCTATTGCCCAAGCGCACAGGAAGTTTCTGCACTTCGAGCTTCAGGGTCGCCATTATCAGTTCAGAGCCCATCCCTTCGGACTGAAATCGGCACCTCGGGTGTTCACGAAGTGCATGGTGGTCGTAGCGGCATCTCTGAGGAGACAAGGCCACTACTTGTTCCCCTTCCTGGACGACTGGCTTCTCATGGCGCCCTCCCGGGAGGCCCTGGTGTCCACTATTCACTGCACTCAGTCTCTGTTCAAGACGTTGGGCATCATCATCAATCATGAGAAGTCACGCCTGGTTCCGTCCCAGAGTCTGCAATTCATGGGTGCAGTTCTGGACACCGTCCAGGGGAAAGCCTTTCTCCCCCCCAGACAGAGCAGAACACATCGGATCCCTCATCAGGGACATTTCGGCGAAGACCGTTCCTGCCAGACTGGTCCTTCGCCTACTCGGACACATGGCTACGGCCATTGCATCAGTCCCGCTAGCCCGTCTTCACATGCGGGTAACCCAGTGGATGTTAAGGGTCCAAAGGGATCAAAAGCAAGACCGTCTGCAGCATACAGTCTGGATCACAGAGGCTGTAGTCAGAGATTGGCGATGGTGGCTAGATCCGAGGAATCTTTTGGCGGGAGTCCCCTTCATTGCGCAGTCTCCAGCTGTGACACTCTCCACGGATGCCTCAGGGTTCGGTTGGGGAGCACACCTCGAAGGTGTTAGGTCTCAGGGCCTGTGGGCAGACCAAGAGACTCGTCTCCACATAAATATCCTGGAAATGAGGGCAGTTCTTTACACCCTGCAGGCCTTCCAGTCGGAGATTGCACCGGGTACACTTCTGTTACAGACAATTCTGCTGTGATGTATTACCTCAACAAACAAGGAGGCACCCATTCCTGCCCGCTTTGCAGGGAGGCCATGAGGGTGTGGGATTGGGTTTTGCAGCACGGCGCAAACCTAATTGCCGCTCATGTTCCAGGAGTGGACAACGTCATCGCAGACGGCCTGAGCCGCTCTCAGGCAAGAGTCCACGAATGGGAACTACTTCAGGAGGTAGTGGAGGATCTGTTTCGTGGATGGGGTACTCCAGAATTGGACCTTTTCGTCTCCCCATCCAACGAAAAACTGCCCAGTTCTAGGGACATGGATATGTTCATCCACACTGTCTGGCAGGTTCCTTGCTGCTTTAAATCTTGCCGGAAGGTCTTCAAGCTGGCTCCTACCACCCACCCGGGTGGCTAAAAACTCGGCTCCGCCCATGGCCCTGAATCTTCCTTGCCTCTTTAGAGCTCAGGTTCCCTCAATGCTCTCGCGTCTGAATTGGATCCTATTTCTTCGTGATTAGCCCCAAAACTTATTTTAAATTGCAAGACTTGATCAAGTTTCTCCCTCGCGGCTGCGATGGATAAATCGACTCTCAGTTTTCGGCAGTGCCCTTGTGGGCAGAAAATGTCCAGGACAGACCCGCACTCCACGTGCGTCTACTGCCTCGGCCAAGAACATGACCCGCAGGCCTGCGAGTTATGCCGTTCGTTTTCGGCCAACGTCCTGGAAGACCGCGTTGCCCGGTTATAGCTTGGGCACCCAGAGAAGTGCTACCCGCCGGTGAAGTCGAAGGAGGCCCGTTGGGTGGTTACCTCGGCTGCTGGCTCAGCAACTCGAGCAGATGATCACCCTCGAGGAGGAGGCAGCACAGGCCGCATCATCCTCTTCCTCGGTCGTGGCATTTATCCCGCTCTTTTGGGTACCTCATATTCAGCTTCTTTCAAGGAGCTTTGCCAATCCCTTTCCACGAAGGGAGAGGGGCTATCGGGACATTTCTCTCAGTCCAGAAAATACTCAAAAGGTAAGTCCCATCATCTGCGTTCTTGGGAGCGGGAGAGGTCCTCTTCCCCGGATAGTCGACACTCTACTTCGGTCGAGGTTGCGGCTAAGGCCGCTGGCTTCACGGTGTCCCAGTCAGGTCAGCTGACCGAGACACCCGTCAACGCAGTTGAGATTTTTCTCGACTCGTCGGACGGGCTGTCGACTGGTGAGGCAGACAACCCTTCTTCACGGTTCCCCGGTGGAGACAGAAGGACCTGCCTGCGCCTCCGGTGCCGTGAGTCCCGGTTAAGGCTTCCGAGCTGAGGGAGGTAGGTGTCCCCGCCCCTTCCCAGACCCGTCATCCTCGAAGCGCAGAGGGTCTCTTGACATATCGTCTTGGTCCAGCCCGATCCGCCCGACATCGGCCAGTCTGTCTCGACACCAAAGTAAGCGGCGCCGCCGCTCATCCTTGTCTTTCTCCTCCTCTGAAGAGGAGAGGCTTCGGCGCAAGTTGTCTACGCTACGAGGACCTGATGTGGCAGCAGTTACTTCTGTCTGGGAACAAGACTACGCCGTCGCCTTCCCCGGCCATCAAGTGGCTGTCACCCAAGCGGCCGAAACAACCCCTCGCTGTAGCAGAGTTGCCCAAGCCTGGGCCAGTTGTTCAGCTGAAACTAGCTGCCCCACCGATTGTGGTGGAACCTCCACCTCCACAACCGAAATCGGGGGCGCCGACCAAGGACTCTCGGTCGGGTCAGGGCCTGCCCCACAGGTTGTCGGTCACCCTCACTCCCGACCGTCCTCGGCAGGTGGAGGGTGGCTTAGGCCCCAGGCAGCTCTTCGCGAAGTCAGATGACTCCTCCCTGTTCTCCAGGCCCATTGACCTGGAGTCCTCCGGGGGGCCAGTTGATGGACGAAAGCCCATCGTTCTTCATGGGTTTGCTTCGGCTCATCTCGGAGTCCACCAGGATGCAGCTCAAGCCCGTATCCAAGCGGGCCAGGTATCCCCTAACGGAGATACTGGACCGAGGCCTTTCTGGTGGCTGAAGCCATTGTTGGCCCAGCCTTGGAGCTCTGGCAGTGGCCTGCTTCCTGTCCTGCGCCTTCGGCCAGGATGGCCAGGAAGTATGCGGTCCCTACTGGCTCTTTGCCCGGTTTTTTGGAACACCTCTCTGCTGAGGGGTTGGTCACTGACACTGTTTTCCGGCATTCCCGGAACGCTAGGGATGTGGACAAGCCCCCCGGCAAGGACTCCAAAAAGCTGGACTATGCCGGGCCCAAGGTGTACACTGCGTCCTCCCTTGGCCTCCGCAAGGCCAGCTCGGCCGTGCTGATGGGCTCCCTGAATGAGGTGATCCCTCATCTCTCGGCTGACCTGCAGACCACGGTCCGGCAGGTACAGGACCAAGGTAGGCGGTGGCTAAACAGCAGCTCCAAAGCGGCTCTGGACATTGGGACTCAGTGCCAGATCCAGTGGCGGCCATGGTGGCTGTCGCGCCGCCAGAGCATGGCTCGAGGAATGTCGACCTTCCGCGGGATACCGCAGCACAAACTGGCGGATGTCCTTCCTGGGGACAGACCTTTCGCCCTGGAGTGGAAGGTCATCTCCAGCGGATCGAAAAGTCCAGTGCCACTCTGGACTCTCACCTCCGCCCAGAAGGACAAAGGCCGACGACAGCAGCAGCACAAGTCCTTTCGTCCTTCTGGCGCCTGCGTACGCCTGGCCCACCAGCACGGGGCCAGCAGGCTCGGCGCCAGGCATACCAAGCTAAGCCCGCTTCCTCAAACAGGAAGCAGGAGGTAAAGGCCAGGGTCCCTCGGCGGTCCTTCCTCTAAGCCTGCCCAGTGTCGGGTTGAGGGTGTCTCCCCAGCCTCTTCACTCCCCGTGGAGGGGCGGCTCAGCCACTTCCTTTCAGTTGGTTGGTGCTCACCACGGACCGTTGGGTGTGGAGGTGGTAGGAAAGGGCCTGCCCTGGAGTTCAAGCAGGCCCGCCCTTCCGAGCCATCACCCCTCGGGGGGGGTTACGGGGTCCGCAGCCTCTTAGTCGGCTCGCCGGGCCGATATCACCCTGCTCCTCGAAAAAGAGGTGATCAGGAAGGTGGCAGATCCTCCTTCAGACCTGGGGTTTGTGTCCAGGTACTTCCTGGTCCCAAAATGGACGGGGGGCTGACGCCCCATCCTCAGTCTGCACAACCTGAACAGGTTCCTAAGGTCTTGGACCTTCAGGATGGTCACTCTGGCTCAGATAATCCCATCCTTGGAACGAGGCATGTCGTTCTGTTCTCTGGACCTTCGGGACACGTTCTTTCACGTCCCAATCCATCCGTCCCACAAGAGATTTCCTCCGCTTCAGGGCAGAGGGATCCCTCTACGAGTTCCGGGCCATGCCCTTCGGCCTTTCCCTAGCTCCCAGGGTCTTCACCAAATGCATGGTAGTGGTGACAGCATTCCTGCGGCGCCAAAGGGTTCAGGTGTACCCCTACCTGGACGACTGGCTGATTGCAGCCCCCTCCAGAGCAGAGGTGGAGCGGTCGAGATCTGGCCCTCCAGGTTTACTTTCAGGTTGGCCTCCTCAAGGCCAAGTCAGAACTCGTGCCCAAGCAGGTGATACAATTCATCAGGGCAGAGCTCAACTCTCTATGAGCCAGAGCACGGCTCCCAGCGGATAGGGCTGAGGTTCTTTCCTCCTTTGCCCAATCATTTCAGGTTGGACAGTTGCGCCGTGCTCGGGACTTCCTGCGCCTCCTGGGCCTCATGGCGGCCTGCACCAGCGTGGTCCGTTGGGCCTGCTGGTACATGCGTCCCCTTCAATGAGGGCTGGCCGGCCAATGGTCACAGCACTTCGATCCTCTGGATCAGCTAGTGACAGTGACCCAGGGGATGTGGAACACTCTCCAGTGGTGGACCGTTTCAGCACATCTGCAGGAGGGCATCCTGTTTGTCCGCCCCGAGCCGACGGTCTCTCTATTGACTGCCCATCTGGGGGAGCACAGAGCGCATGGCCTCTGGTCCCCTCGGGAGTCCCTCTGCCACATCAACCTGCTGGAGCTTCGAACGGTTCGTCTAGCCCTCACCGCCTTAGCTCCGTTTCTATGGGGTCAAGTGGTTCAGGTCCAGACTGACAACACCACTACCATCTACTACCTAAACCGCCAGGGCGGGACGCGCTCCATGCCTCCGTGCAGGGAAGCTCTCCGCATTTGGTCACTCGTGTGCAGCCTGGAGGCGGATCTCCTTGCCATTCATATGGCAGGAGCCTCCAACACCCTGGCTGCTGCACTAAGCCAGATAGGGGCTGCGTCCCATAAGTGGTCTCTCCTGCCGGAGGTAGTTCAAGATCTGTTCTCCCACTGGGGCACGCCTCAGGTGGACCTGTTTTGCCTCCAGGGAGTGCGAAGCTGAGACTGTTTCATGCCCGCCCCCCTCAGCAGGGCTCGTTGCAGGGGGATGCCTTTTCGAGGCCGTGTACCCCGGGCCTCTTCTACGCCTTTCCCCATTTCCTTGATCACAAGGTGCTTCTCGGCTGAAAGGAACAAGGCGCAGGTGATTCTGGTAGCCCCAGACTGGCCCCGCCAGTTCTGGTATCCAGATCTCCTCAGTCTCGGCTCCAGGCTCTTGAGGTGGCTTCCAGCCTGCCCGGACCTGATCTCAGTTAATCAGGGAAGGTATTCCATCCAGACCTTCAATCCTTGCACCTGACAGCCTGGTTTCTGGCTAGAGTTCCAGGCCTTGGTCTTTCTGGCGGGATCCTCGTCCGTTCAGGTGTCCTGTAGTACGACCAGAAAAATGCTGCCCTTCAAATGGAAGAGATTCTCTATTTGGTGTCAGGGCAAGGGCCTGGACCCTTCCTCCTGTTCTTTGGCAAGCATTCTGGACTACCTGTGGTCCTTTCTCAGCAAGGGCTTGATCCGACAACCCACCAAGGTGCACCTGGCAGCCATCTCTGCCCACAGGCGTGGGCCAAAGCAGTCGGCTTGGGGGAAGGTGGTCAGGAAGTTTCACAAGACCTTGATCACATATCCCTCCGTTGCAGAACCTCCATCTCCAGTGGGATCTACTACTGGTATTGGTTAAGCTCATGGGCAAGCCATTCGAACCGATGCACAGGTGACATCTCTCACCTGTCGTGGAAGACCGCCTTCTTGGTGGCTATCACGTCAGCCAGAAGGTTGGGAGCGCTCCAGATGCTTTCCATAGTCTGCTTATCTGGTCTTCCACAGGGACAAGGTTGTCCTGCGCTCCCACCCGAAATTCCTTCCGAAGGTGGTGTCAGAGTTTCACCTTAACCAGGTGTTGACTCTGCCGGTGTTCTACCCCAGTCACATCTCGGAGGCCGAATATAGGCTCCATACTTTGGACCCTAGAGGAGCGCTCGCATATTACAAGGAGTGGACGGCTGAAGTTCAGGGAGAGGTTCGCCAGCTGTTTGTCACCTATGCTGAAGCTGCACCTGGCAGACTTGCAGCCAAGCAGACGATAGGCAGGTGGGTCACCTCCTGCATAGATCTCCGCTATAGGTTGGCGGGCATGGAGCCTCCCTGAAGGATAAGAGCTCATTCTACCCACCATACTGCTGCATCGGTGGCTGCTTCCAGGGATGTCCCTATCCAGGAAATCTGCAGGGCTGCTACCTGGAAGTCGGCACACACCTTCATCACCCACTACCACATCGACCTTGAGTCACGCCAGGATGCTGGTTTTGGGACCTCGGTTCTCCAGTCTTCATTCCCCTAGTAGGGGGTGTGTGCCTTGCCTCCCTCCTCCCGGAGAACTGCTAGGAGTCTGCCAGACAGTGTGGATGAACAACATATCCATGTCCCTAGAAATACAGGTTACTCATACAAACTGTTTCCAGATAACACAAATGCAATAGCACTGATGTGCCACCTTTATGGATTTGAGTCTGTCGTACACAGACTGCAAGACATACACACTCATTTCTGGCTGCAGATAGAAATAAATGACTACTCAAATTACAACACTACTTCTGTGTGCAGAAGCACATGCTCCTCTAGTCATAGATACAAATCCACAATACCCAAATTGCAGGAGTTCTTTTGTCTGCAAGTAAGACACACATACAGTTCTGACTGCAGAAACAAGCCCCTGAGAGGCCTGCATTTCTGAAGACAGAGGTGTAAAACATACAGACCGACCTCTTGGTGAAGAGGTGCAGGCAACACAAAATCTATGATACCAAGATTGCAAAAGTACTTCTGTCTGCAGAAGCACAGGCCCCTGAGGGGCCTGCAACTCTACAGCTGGAGCTGTAAGACATACACACTGGCTTCTGCCTGCAAAAACACAGGCCCTTGTGGGGCCTGCACTTCTACAGCTGAATATAGAAATCCATGATGCCTGAATTTCAACAGTACTTCTGTCTGCAGAAGCGCAGGCCCCTGTGAGGAAAGTGCTTCTACAGCCACAGTTACTCATGCATACCATAAGACAGACACACACAGTTGTGGTTGCAGCAGTACAAACCCCTGTTGGGCCTGTGCTTCTGCAGCTGCAACTACAAATCCACATTAGCACATTAGTGCTATTGTATTTGTGTCATCTGGAAACAGTTGTATCTTGTTTGTCTTAACTGATGATGGCTGTCTGGGGTTGCCCGAGTTGTCTTGTTCTTTTGCTGCTTGCTTGGGGTGGGTAATTAGGGTTGGAAACTCTAACACCATATTTCCTTACTTTTGTGGTAAGTTGAACCCTAACTGGTGTATTAGTGCAGTTTTCTGCAATTAATTTCCTTCACTTTTGAGATAGTGGAAGAGGTGTGAGAACAGATGCAGATGCACAGGGCCCTTTAGGATCTGTGCCAAGGAAAGGCCCATCTGCCTGCCAAGATGCAGGATCCTCTGGGCCCTGCACTTACATGAGGCAAGAGTTTTCATGAATTTGTTAGACTGTCTGGAGGGCTGCAAAAGCACAGGATCATCTGGACCCTGCACTTCCATATGGCTATGGATATAAATGTGAAGGGCGAAGAGTCCATCTGTCAGATGAAGCATAGCACCCTCAGGCATCCACAAGTGCAGAGGTGCAGAGCCCTATGCCAAGAGAAGATTTCTCTTCACTGTATGGTACTTGGGTCTGTGCAGCCAACCCTGTACCTTCCCTTACAAGGCTAAGGTGTGGTACTGCATGTTAGTGCCATCCCCCAAGACTTGACCCATCAAGCTGGCTCACTGAGCTTGCCCTGAACTCAGCTCAATGGCATGGGATTACAAAGCACTACCCACATTTGACACCATGTTTTGTGAATGAACGACTTCAGTCACATAGTTGTGAATGACTATTACAGTACACACTGCAAGCCCATTGGTCGACAGTGTGAACCAATGAGATTGCAGATGTTACTGTAAGCTGTAATTCAGCAGGCAGCTGCAGAGGTGAGTGGGTGGGTTTGCTGCCCGCCAGTGACCAGGGTGGGGAGCATTGTGGGATGGGGTTCTGTGTATGTGGGGGTGGGGTACCACTAGACTACCAGGGTAGGGGATGTTCTATTTTAACAGTGATCAGGGTACCAGGCTGGGATGGGGACCACTAGACTACCAGGGACAATAAAATGTTTATATTATGGAGACTGGGGTTTCCTGTGGGAGGGGAGCCACTGGATTACCAGGACAATAAAATATTGATTTTATGGGGATTAAGGTTTCGCAGAGAGGGGAACCAATGGACTACCAGGGACAATAAAATATTTATTTTATGGGGATCGGGGTTTTCGTGTGGGAGGGTACCACTGGACTGCCAGTGCTCTGTATGCACTGTATGGGGATCAGGCGTGGGCGCTTGGGTGGGGGTAGCCACCCAAGGGCTAACAGATGCTCTGTTGCACCTTGCAATACAGCAGCCACTTGTGGGTGGCTACTAGTTAAGCCTGTTTTTCAGGCGTAACATTTTGCCCTATGTATGCTGACATCTCAGAGATGTGCCTGAGATGCGCAGCACATCTCGCTAAATATCAAGATGTGCTGCATATGCACTGGTACACTCTGGAGATGCGCTGCATTCATTATCTTGTGCTGTGGTGCATCCAGAATTGTACAGTGTATTTCTTTTGAATATTGCTCATGGCGCATTTCAGAGGATTGTTATAGTAACTCAGTTGCACAGGTGCAACTCTTTGAATATCTAGCTCAGTGTGTACCCTGGGCTTAGACAAGTCCAAGTTTAACTTTAACTTGTATCTTGGCCAGTTATGGCCATTTTGAGTCTTGATCTACATGGTGATTAAGTCACCACCCTCACTCCATGGCACATAATAGGACCATTTTAAAATCTGAAAAAGTGTTTTGGGTTAACCCAAGACACATTTCATCATATATATACAATGTGCCATTTATTGGGTCATAGGTGAGGTAGTGACTTGGCCACACTGAAAATGTGGCTCAAATTGCCAAATATGGCCAAGATATGTCTAAAAGCTAAAATGTTGGAATTTATTAAAACACTGTTTTGCCCACAAATAACAAAAGAGTAGAAAGAAAGAAATTTGGAAACATAAAGGTTCATTAGACTGTGACTCAGAATAGGGGCTTTTAGTGGGTTGAAAGAAATCTTTTTCTTTGTTAAAATATAAAGGTTTAACATTTTAAAATGTGGGTACATGCAAATCAAGGCAAAATTAGCTGAATAGATGCAATTACTTTTTAAAAGTTAAAGCTGGACATGAACAAAAATGTTAAAATAAAGAAATCACAAAAATTACTTATTTCTAAATGTTAACGCTTATGTAGTCATGAAAATAATTTCCAACTAGATGTGTAAGTTGACTTTTTAAAATAATTAATGTTACTATTTTAGTTATAAAATAAGGCCATGAATTAGTTTGCAAAACTGTCAAGCGTTACTTTTGAAAAGTTCTCAGACATGCACAAAGCTTGGATGAAAATATTGAAAAATGGCATGGGCATATGTTATGCCAAGTGTATTTGCTAAGACATGACAAGAAAAACAACAATGAATAAAACTATTGAGCACAAGGGAAAAACATAAAATGCATCAGTTTTTTCCTTCACAGATTCCTTCAGGAGTAGTAAAACAATTGAGAAATATAACACGGTGTGTCATTTTTAATCATGCAGATCCTTTCATGATTATTAAAACATGAGCACACACCAACAAATAAAACAATCAATCTATTTATTTCTGAAATTAAAGTCATATGAAATCAAACAAAATGTGATATATTAAAACACATAAATCACCACATGAACCAAAAATTGAAAGTAGTAAAACACTTAACAGTACCTATTAACACACACAGGCAGATTGTGTGACACATATGTGGCATGCTGTAGGACACAGACCCTTGGGTCTGCTGCTTCGGGCTGCCATAGTGAACAACAAGTCAGCAGCTCCTGCACAAAGCAAGCTACAGGTCTGGCATCGTGCTTTCTCAGACAGTAAGGAAATTAATTGCAAAAAACTAGATTCATATATCAGTTAGGGTTACAAACTACAAAATAAAGGAAATGTGGTGTTCAAGTTTTTAATTGTAAGGCCCACTCCCTCTCCATTCCCTACTCTCATGACCCAAAGCCAAACTGTCCCACATAAATCTGCTACTTCATGTTGAATGTCCGATACCCTGCCACACACTCTACATTCATGACCCAAGCCCAAACTACAGGTATGAGGCCATCGGATGGATATGCCACTTTATACACAGCCCACAGGGCTCTGTGCAAAGTGCCCCAATCCAATCCCCTACCCTCATGACCCAAGGTCAAGCTACAGATCTAGGCCCATCCTACTACTTCACATAAAATGTCCAGCCCCTCCTGCTTACTCTACCCTTTAGACTCAGACCAAACTACGGCTCTGGTGCCATCCCCACAGGGATCTGCTACATCATGTATGTGCCACAAGGCTCTATACAAAGCAAGTTGAAGGTAGCAGGTGGAAAAATCATAGGCACAACTGTATCAGGAGCCTGCAAAACAGACTCTACCAATAAAATTTCTCACCTGCCACAAATTGCCATTAGAAACTAGCATTTTAAAACCCTTTGCCTTGCATTGTGCTGGCTCCCACATCTTCTGTGCCTAATTACTGCTTTTAGGCATCCATCTTTGTGCCATCATCTCCTGTGTGTTTGCCATGAATAAGCCTGTACCCCTGCATTCCTGTTGGCAGCATGTGATGTCAGCAATGTCATCTATGCTAATCATGAGTCTGTGTGTGGGTACAAATTACAAGCAAAAATTCATGCAGAAATCAGCACCTCAGTCTCCCTCTGGTCCACTTTGACTCTTTAAGGGGGCCATAAGGAAGGGAAGGGGGTTGTTCTTCAAGGACCAGCCACTATGAAGAAGAAAGGAGAAGAGCACACTGTCCCATTAAAATGTCACACTGTGACACCTGTTGTACAGACAGCTCCCTTTGGATGCCAGGGACAGCCACTCCATCTCCTGCCTTAGCAGCGGATCAGCAGTCACCATCAAGAACTACTTGAAAAAGTATACCAGCACTTTGCAGCACTACCCAGCCACACACACAGCAAAACAGAAAGCTGCACCTGAATGCAGATGAACTGCTCCTCCTGTGCTTTCTGCCTTGCTCATACTACAGTCCCTAGATCACTGCCAGCACCTTCTCCCTCATTACTGGAACTGAGCCCAGGTTTGCCAATCAATTTTATTTTTTATACTGCACAACTGGGTCAGTTTAATGCTGTCTAATGGAATTTGCGTGCATTAAGCTGAATTTACCTGATAATCTGGGGCTGCCTCTAAAGAGAATCTGCTGTGTTTCTGAGTTGCTAATAATCTAGTGTCCTGAACCACTTTTTTAGGGTTGCATTGAGCAGAACCTGCAGACCTCTTTCTATGAGAAAAGCACTCCCACATTCCTTGCGAATGAACAACATGATGAAGTGTCAAAAGTCACCTCCGTATCTCTGGAACACTCTGCATTCACTTGCACTATTTTTTTAATTTTTGCTAGTCCGTGACTGCTGAAATGCATAACCCCACCAGTCACTTACTCTCAGCACCCCCAAGAAACATAATAGTGACACTGGGGTGCCCAAATTCTCCATTGTCTTGATCACAACTCTGCTCACTGCCCCATCTCCCTCATCCACTACTGCATGCTCGATAATTTCTGCTTTTTTCTTTTAATAGTTTACTCCCCCACCCGACCCTCCTTTCAGCACCCTCCCCAAAAAGTAACAGTGGCACTGGGGGTGCCCAATCCCAGTACAGCACCCCAGAAACATAATATTGACACTGTGGCTGCCCAATCCCCCACTGTTTTGATCACAACTCCTCTCACTGCCCATTCCCCTTGTCCACTACTTTGCATGCTCAGTAATTTCTGCCTTTTCTTTCCTTTAATAGTTAGTTTACTCCCCACCTGACCCTCCTTTCAGCACCCACAACCCCCCCTCCAAAGAAACGTGACAATGGCACTGAGGGTGTCCAATCCCCAGTGTAGCCCCCCAGAAACATAATAGTGACACTGGGGGTGCCCAATCCCCCACTGTCTTAATCACAACTCCTCTCACTGCCCCATCCCCCCTCGTCCACTACCATGCATGTGAGATAATATCTGCTTTTTTTTAAATATTTAGTTTACTTACCCCACCAGACCCTCCCTCTAAGCACCCACCACCTGACTCCCCCCCCAAAAAAAGTAACAGTAGCACTGGGGGGTGCCCAATCCTCCACTGCAGGAATCTGCATTTGTTTCTTTTTTTTTCCCATGTAAAAACAGAAAATGTCCATTGATGTCTTTTGTGCCATTATACTGCCCCTACACTACCCTCCCACTCAGCACCCTCCCAACCTCCCAAGCCCTTACTTACTAATCGGGCATCCAGCATCCTAATCATCTCTGGACCACAGACATGTCTTCACTCTTCAAAGCCGGACTGCAAATTGAAGAAACAGGTATGCGATTTAATATATTTCAATGGAGTTTTGAATGTAGTGGCATCATTTGGGCATTTTTGCATATTTTTGGACCACATTTTAAACATGCCTTATTTGGGACCCTACCTCTTGAAAAATTGCACTGTCATTAGGTACATCTATCCTGAAAGGTGATTTCTTGGTCCCTGCAGGAAATTAACTTTCAGGCAGGAGTTAAAAATGTTCTCTGCTGTAGTTCATAAGGTGGGATCATAAGAAGACTATGTTGAAAATTTGGTGTAAATATTAAAAAAACAACAAATTATGAGCCTACATTGACTTTTGTGACATGAGCTCATAACTTTAGGTAATTTCAATATTTTCCCCAAATTTACAACATAGCCATATCTTTACAGCACCTCATGAATATGTAAGCTGTCATTTTCAAATCCTGGTCAAAATGGGTCTCTTTACATCCCGAAAGGTGATTTTGGGGTCCCTGTGTGAAATCATCTTTTGGGCAGGAATTGAACATTTTCTCTACCTTTCTTCATGAGGTGGCATTATAAGAAGGCTATGTAGAAAAGTTGGTATAAAAACATTAAAAAGCAATAAAGTTATGAGCCTATGTTGAATTTTGTGAACACAGGCTTGTAACTTTGGTAATTTTCAATATTTTCCCCCCAAATTCAGAACATAGCCATACCTTTACAGCAACTCATGAATATGACAGCTATTATTTTCAAATTCTGGCCAAAATGTTTTTACATCCTGAAAGGTGCCTTCCACGGTCCCTGCATGAAATCACCTTTCAGGCAGGAGTTAAAATGTTCTCAGCCCTTGTTCATGAGGTGGAGTCATAAGAAGGCTATGTTAAAATTTGGTGTAAAAATATTATAAAACAATACAGTTATGAGCCTACATTGAATTTTGCAAATGCAGGCTTGTAACTCTAGTAATTTTAATATTTTAACCCACATTTAACATAGCCATGTCTTTCTAACACCTCATGAATGTGACAGCTGTCATTTTCAACACCTGCCCAAAATGTGTTTCTGTATCCGAGTTGATTTTGCAGTCCTGCAAAATCATCTTTAGGCCAGAGTTGAACATTATCTCTGCCCTTCTTCATGTGGCAGCATCATAACAAAATTACTGTATGTTTAAAATTTGGCGTAAAAATATTACAAAACAAATTTTCAGTAATTTTACCCCAAATTCCTCAGATGAAACCCTGTCAGCTTTGGCCAGAATTTGTTTTCTTTTACTGTGTGACACTGAGCAAGTTACTTGACCAGAATGTTTAAGGCCACCCAGCTGTGAAGAAAGCAGAAACCATGCACCACCTGAAGGTTTTATTGAGTGGGGTATTTTATTTATTTCATTAGTGCCTAGCTCTTTACAGGGCAATATAGGTGGCCTTCTGCTGTCTAATCTTGAGCAAGTCATTTGACCTTTGAGGGTGTTATTGTCCACCCAGTTATAGAGAGGTAAGAGTAAATGATTTTTAATAATATGTAGGACAGAGCAAGTGGGGGAAATATTTTGGTTCAGGATTGGAGGAGTGAGAAAAAGAGAAAAAGTATGTGCTGGTCTGGGGATGAGGATAAGTGTGGGTGGACATGAGTGGTGATACTTTTTTTTTTTTTTTACAAAATATGGGCTGATCTGAGGATGGGGTCATGGGAGGGAGGGACTTAGGGGCTTAGTGAGGATTTTCTTCAAAACATGACTGGTCAGGGAATTGGGGTGAACATGGAAGGAGGTAAGTGATAATGCATGTTTTTCCAAAATATGTGCTGATCTGGAAATGTGGTCAGGGTAGAGAGACTGAGGATCTGAGTGGAAATGTTTTCTCCATATATGCACTAGTCTGAGGATTAGGAGTGAGGGAGGAGGGACCAAGTGGGAAAATGTTTTTCTCAAAATATGTGCTGGTCAGAGGAGTGGCCAAGTGGGGAACATGTTTGTATTTGTTTCAAAATGTGTGCTGATCTTGGAATGGGGGTTAAGGGAACAAGGGAGTGAGAACAGTACTCCTAGACTGGTTTAGCATTTTCCCTGTAACTTCAGGGCAAGTTTCCTGTAGATGACATTGTTTCCTATGAAACACAAATGTATCTATTTCTCTGTATAACCAATACAAGTCTATGGGTACAGTTTTCTTGTAGATGGCTCAGTTTAACTTTAAATATTGGAATCCTTATAGATCCAGGAGCCCTGGGAAAAATGTCTGTATTTATTTTGAAATATGTGCTGATCTGGGAATGGGATCAAGGGAGGGAGGGACTGAGTGGGGAAAAATGTTTTTTTACAGTATTTGTTTCAAAATATGGGGTGATCTGGGGATGGGAGGAGGAAGGGAGGGAACAAGTGGGGAAAATGTGTAAAATACTGGTTAACGTTTCTTTTCTGGAGTTTCAACTTGAATCTGTGGAAAAGCTCAGAACCACATCAAGGCAACTTGAGGTCTGGATTTATAGTAAAATAACATTAATGTAGCAGTTCACTATTGTACAGTGATTATTTTAACATGCAAGTGATTTTACCCCAGGTTGTAAATCATTTTTTTATTTTAATTTTATTGTAGCGATGTTAGAAGGACTGTGTAACTGGAGATACTGACATCTTAGGTTCCTGGTTGCTAAATTATTTTATTAATTTAATTTTGTAGTGTTCGCAATAATTGACATGTTTCAACCAAATGCCAAGCATCTTCATCTTTCCAGTGGTGAGGCAAAACAACTTGACCTTTTTACGTTGGCTGCACTTGTGCAACCAACGTTTTGTGGCAAGGACAGAGGATTTCAGGGGGTGTCACTGCCAAGCCCATTGCAGTTCACAAAAGCAAAGGTTTGGCAGTTTACACCAATGACCACGTGCTGTGGTCCTGACATCACTCACTGCTTCAAGGGTGGAAACTTAATGTACTTCAAAGGACCAAAGCTGCTCCAATCAGAGAGGGCTTTGGTCCTTTGATTTGCATGAAGCCGGTCAGCAAACAGCTGAGTGGCTTTCAATGTCTGGAGCCTGCCAATCTGTAAAAAAGAAAAATGTCCATCAATGTCTGTTGCTGGCCCCAATGTAACTGTCCCATCCACCTGACCCTCCCTCTCAGCATCCATTGCCACACACCCGCAAACATAACACTGACACTTGGGGTGCCCATTCCCCCTGTGTTGCCACCTCATAGTTTTTCTTTTTAATTTTAGTTGTATATGTAACCTGTAACACACAAAACTGTCCATCGGTGTCTGTAGCTGGTGCCCCTTAAATATTCCCTCCCAACCCTCCCTCTGAGCACCTCTAACAAACATAACACTGGGGTGCCCAATCCCCAGTGTCATCCCTCATAGTTTTTAATTTATTTTATTGATATAGATTGCCTGTAACAAAAGCTGTCTATGGATGTCTGTTGCAGGTGCACAGTAACTGTTCTTGCCCACCAACACTCCCTCTCAAGACCCGTCACCCCACACACAACCCCTATAAATGACACATTGACACAGGGGTGCCCAATTCCCAGTGTCATCACCTGAAATAGAAATCATCCTTATCTTTTTTAACCCTGTGAAACAGAAAAATTGTCCATCATTGTCTGTTATGCTGTTAGTCCCACCACCTAACCCTCCTCAGCACCCACCACCACACCCTCCCAAGCCCTTACATACCTACCAGGGTTCCAATACCATAATCTTCTTTAGACAGCACAGATGTTTCACTCTTCAAAGCCAGACCATGAACTGAGGAAATCAGATATGTGGTTTAATATATTTCAGTGAGGTTTTGAACTTAGTGGAATAACTTGGCCATTTTTGAATATTTTTGCCCCACATTTTCAACATACCTTTTTTGGAACCCCACCTCATGAAATTTACAGTGATATTAGGCAAATCTGTCCCAAAAGGTGATTTCGCAGTCACTGCACAAAATCACCTTTTGCACAGAAAATGAATGTTTTCTCTGCCATTGTTCATGAGGTGGAGTCATAAAAAGGCTATGTTGAAAATTTAATGTAAAAATATTGAAAAACAACAATGTTATGCACCTATGTTGAAATTGCAAACACAGGCTCATAACTCTGGTTAATTTTTAATATTTTGACCCCGAATGTTCAACATAGCCATTTCTTTACAGCACCTCATGAATGTGACAGCTGTGATTTTTCAAATCCTGGCCAAAATGTGTTTTTGCATCCCAAAAGGTGATTTCACAGTCACTGTACAAAATCACCTTTTGGGCAGGAGATTAATGTTCTCTGTTCATGACATTAGGGTCATAAGAGGCTATGTTGAAAAATAGGAGCCAAAACATTAAAAACAACAAAGTTATGAGCCGATACTGAAATTTACCAATGCAGCCTTGTAACTTTGGTAATTTTAAATATTTTGACCCCAAATTTTCAACATGGTGGACCCGATTTTATAAGTGGCTGTGATCACCACAGGAGACTTGTGGCAGGCTATTTGATGCAGGTGCTAACTTGCATCAAACTCAGGATTCCAGAAGCTGATGTCGCAAGTCCCAGATGCCATAAGGTTAGACCATCGCCCCAATGGTATAACATTGCATCTGTGGGGGTACCCTTACTTTGGAGCAAGCTGCCATAGCTCATAAAAACTGTTGCAACTGCACCAGCCCTTCTGGAATAGTGCGGAGTTGCATCCGAGGGCTTTGGCGCAGTTGCGGCAAATTTTGTGATAGACTCAGGGTGTGGCACAAGCCTTGCATCCACCTTCTGGAATTGGGCCCAGCCATTTCTTCACAGCACCTCATAATGTGACAGCTCTCATTTTTTAAATCCTGGCCAAAATGTGTTTTCGTACCTGTGGCACGGAATAATGTTTTGCCGGGGATTTGAACATTTTTATCTACTGTGTCTATTAAGTGGGGCAATAAGAAGGCTATGCTGAAAATTTGGTGTACAAATATGATAAAATACCTAGGTTATGACTTAACATGACACTATTTCAATGTTCATTCATAACTTCACTAATTTTTAATATTTTGACTCCAACCTTTCAACATAGCCATTTTCCACCACCTCATAAATGTGACATGTCATTTTTAAAATCATGTACAAGATGTGTTTTGTACCTCTGGTGTGAAATGACATTTTGCCAATATACTATAAATGGCATATGTCATGTCTATAATGTGAATCCTAAAACAAGTATCTTCAAAATTTGGGGTCAGAATTGCAAAAACAAATTGTTTAACAAGCAGCCAATGTTCAGCATTGACATATACTTATCTACTTTGATTACTTTTCATTACCTTAAATTATTGTGTCATATCCCTGCCCATTTGTTGTTTTGTCTGTTTACATATGTTTATAGCTCTCATTTATTCTCTCTATTCTATTTCACCATACCTTCCACTTTAGTGCAGCCCAGTTTACACTTCCCCTACACAATCACCCCACCCAACCTTTCCCTGCTATCACCATCTCCTGTCTCTTTGTTTTCCTTTCTGTTAACCTCTAGCCCCTTTCCTCTTGTATACATCTTCGGGTTTTCACTTTTGCTCTTCACTTGTTTTTAGTTTTCCTTTAACCCATCCCCTTTCTTCTTATCCTGCTTCAGCTTCCCTTCACATCCTCTTTCTTCTTTCAGTGTACTCTGTTTCTGTTTCTTTGTTTCTTATAGAGCTAAAACATACAAAGAATGATTAAGTGTACAGTATCTGATTTTTTTAATATTGTGGTCATACTGACTTAAATTTGTATGGATTTATTCATCTGCCTTGAGATCTGTAGCATATTAGTCACCTACCAAGTTGTTCAAATGTGTCTAATTGCCAGCCCTTTTTTTCCACATCTTTTAGAACCCCTTTTTGCTTAGATTCCAATTGGATGTAAAATATAGAGAATACTGGATGGGCAACTATGCACAACCAGTGTGTTCTGCCACAGAGGGATTTTGATTCCCTCTGACCTCAAGAGTGAAGCTCAAGAGATCTGTTGGAATCAGAACCCTGAGGTGGCAGAACACACTGGTTATACATAAAGTGTCTCACCCTGTATTGTTTTACAGTGTATAGTGTTATGTGAAATGTGTGCCTTGTGTTTTATCTCTTTCACAACGAAACTGACTTGTGCAGTCACTAGAGGTTCTAGAATGCTGTTCTACCACAGAAGGGTACAATCACATTCCATGACCTTTAAACTGTGGTACAACAGCATTTTGAAAAGGATGGATTTTTTATATAGAACAATGCTCTACTATACACTGTAAATACTGTAGTCAGGTGTCTCATTAATGTGGTTACCCCATCTAGTAACTGACATATCAAATTTAGTTCTGATTTCCTAGACAGTTTTGGTTATGCCAGTACAAATGTATACAACATTATTATTTATGTTACTGGCCACTGAAATCCATCTCTGGTGGTCAATTTGAGACATCTTGTAATTTTTGTATCTGCATATTTGTTATATTATCACTATTTGTCTTAAGTTGCAGATCAGTACTTGCACCTGTACTTTTGTCAGTCTATTTTGCATGTGATGTTACTGAACCAATCCATTTGCACTTTGGGGTACGTAAGTGGTGCTTGTGCCCACTGGCTCCACCCCCTGATGAAGCCTTATAATAAGGTTATATGTAGGGGCATTGTGGTCTGCTGTTTTGGCACAGCTCTGGGACTATGAATAAACTAGCTTTTAAGCTATCTCAAATAGAGGCCTGGTGTGTAATGCTGTTTTTTTTTTTTTTTTTAGCCTAATAGTAGTTTCTGAGCAGCAACACCTTTGAAGAAATTCAATATACACTACTCTGTCTGCCACTCTGTTCACACTTTTGATTGATTCAAACCATATCTTGAAGATTGATATGTAGATGGGGTGGGGGGCAGCTGTTTTCTAGTTCTGCTGTCACATGGTGGACTATGTTCAGAAACATACCATCAACCTGCATATGAAGACACAAAACAGACCAAAAATCTGTTTCTTAAAGAAAATACAAGAAGGTAATGTTAGTAGTATCTTTTATTTTGGAAATATGGTACCTATTGTATACCAGTGTTTCTCAAATGAGCCCCAATTAAAATGTGACTGAGACAGCATTTTTAACATAGTGGATATAGATTACAAGTAAAATGATAGCTGTAGTGACCTAATTTGTTTCACACAGAAAGTTCTAGTGACCACACTTGAGGCCACCAGGACCTGAGATTGAAAACCACTGGCCTATTTTTTGCCGTGTGCTTGACCGTATGCTGTTTCAACACTTTACCTTTCAGCCATCAGCTCACCAAGGCAGCAGTCACTAGCATCCCATTTTGTAAGAGCCACTTTTGCCAGATTGGACTATAAGGAATTTGTGATGAACTTTGTTAGATGAATGACAAGAGTTGACATCCAGCTTGAGAAAATTCCAGCCTCCAAAGAATTCGTCTGCAAATGCAGGAAGCATGGTGGAAGCCTTCTTAGACCTGTTCATCTGTGTAGCATGACAAACACAACAGAGAACACTCCAGAGATGGAAATATAAACAGTTTACTGCCTGTTGATTAAATCCATAGAGAGATAGAGTGAGGCAACAGTATCCCAGTGCTTTGCATCCCAACAATAGCACTCCATGAGGGTACAAGCTAGCAGGTGAGCTGTCCTCCTTTATACTGGAAATGGAAGCTCAAATGTGCATACATGATTAACAACTGACACTTTTTTGTGGCAAACCTAGTGCTTCAGCATGTTCATGAAAAGCAAAAACCATACCATATAAGCGAAGCCCTTCAGGTACATATTTAACAGCAAGTAAATCTACTGTAAGTTCTGAGAATATTAAAACACGCCTGTAATCGAGAAGAAACATAGAGCAGACTTGTGTCCACATCCAAAAACAATTCAAAAATGTAAGAAAGGCTGTGTTATTAAGTGATGTGTAGAAAAATGAATACTAAAGGGGTTAGCTTATAAGAGAGGATGTGAAGCAGAACACAGGTTTAAAGCCAAGGGATAAAAATAAAGCAAATAGAATTAATGGGCACCTGCAAATAAGAATATATATTCATTAAAATGCATAAACCTTTATATTCCTGTTTAAGTCAGCTGACAAAACAGCAAAATTAGAAACAAGAGGAACAGCACACCATAGAGGAACAGGTTAAAAATGTCCCCAAAACCTATGCAATATTGGCAAAATCATAACAGTGAGAACCACATTCTTCTAAAAATTATATCACATAAAATACTTACAAAGCACAAACACCTGAAACAGAAAAAGAGATACATTAAAACCAATATCAGACAGTAATCAGATCAAATCCCTGCCTATTGCATATAATAGAGAAAACTATGTAGCTCACACAGGGTCTATGAGATAATGGCGAATGCCTAAAGGCGATCACCATTATCGCTCAGTCAGAGTGCCGAACACATTTTCGGCACTCTGACAACCCCAGCGCACCAGAACAACGGCACCAGGACAGATTTTTACTGCTTTCTGTAGGGGGTGCTGTGCCCCCACACCCCCCTCATGGGGGGCTTCACCTCCCCACACCCCCCTATTTAAGGATTCTCAACTCCAGGGGGACTGCATGTCGGGGGGGGGTGAAAGCAGTAAAAGTAAAAGGTTCAGGCCAGGCACAAGAAAAAATTGCACCAGCGCCCGGACCCAAACCCAGTACCTCAGCCACCCCAGCCACTAGCCAATCCTCAATGCCACAACACAGCTTGACCAGCAACTGCAGCACCACCCCTACAGCCTCTCCACCCCCTCCCAGACCATGCTCGCCGTGCTCGCTCCCACCCCCCCGGGCGTGTACTTATAGTGACATCCTGTCACCTAGTTCGCTCACCCCCTCATCCAGTCACCCTACCTTTCCATCACCATGAGTGGATTGTGCTGGGAAGGAGTCGCTGTAACGGACAGCACCCTTCCTCATAGGTTACAGCCCACACATTATAAACAGGGAACAATATTAAGGCTATCATTCAGGCATCTGGGGAACAAGTCTTGAGGGTATAAATTCACTGGTTCTATGACTACCACTCCATAATGGAGGCACGTGGTCAATTCACATGAAATGCATCTTGCTAGGGTCACTATTATGTACATCATGAAAGTCTATCCCAGGGGGGCTGTGTAGCTGTACAATCACAATTAACTTTACATGTTCTTAAATCCTCTTTTTCAGAGACCTGATGGTACATCTGACACAGAAAAGAGGACAAGAACACATAGTCACATAAATAGCAAAAGAGGTCTGACAATTAATGAATTGCCTTATATCCACTGTTGGCCTCCCATTAAGAGGTACATATTATCTGACAGTAGGGCATATGTTGAATATTACAATTCCACAGTGCAAATAACCTGTGGGTCTTTTAGGGAGTGTTCAGACATTTTATGACATCATTGCTGGCTGAGGAGTTTGTAATAACTACTGATCACAATATCTTTGATATTCCTTCTCCTACTATAGGAGATTGGTGGGCATGGTTCTATAGCCTTAGACAAATACTGTCACCGTAAAGCACATGTCAATGTTACCTGGCAGCTGTGCCAGTTCTATCGGCAATGCAATTATATTGTGTTGCAAATGTCACATTTTCCAAAGTTTCATAGGCATTTTCCTTAGGTATTAACAATTCCCTTCTATCCAATGCCAAAGTGTTATTACATGCCACCTCTAGGTATTGAAATGTATAGTCTCTTTTTAGAAAACTTTCCTTGAGTTGGGCTGTTTGTTCCATATACTGTAAACTTTGTCTGAGGAACAATTCTTCCTTTATCTCAAAAACTAGTCAAATGGTTGGCCCTTCTTCAGATGCACTCCTGATATGAACTGTCTGCGCTGAGAAGGGTATTACTTGCTTTGAGTTTCCTATAAGAGCTGGTCTCCACAATTTAGGTCTCACTGCTGGTGAGGCAGAAGTCAAGAAAGGTGATGTTGGTTTTATTGTACTGATAAAGGTGAACTGGTCAAATAACAGCCAAGTCATTAAGGTGCAAAAATAGGGGTTTAATATTAAACTGGTTACTCAATCCTGATATACCTTGGAACATAGTCACCCACATGCCCCAGACCTGTAGCTTGTCCTTGGGTCATGAGACTTGGGGAGGCAGGTGGTTATAAGGGTAGAAAACCCCAAATAACAGTGAATTTTCTCATTTCCTTACTTTGTTCACTTTGCATTCTTCAACCCTAATATCTGCATTAATGTAGTTTTTCTCTTGCAATCTGTCTCTCTCTCTGTCTCTCTCTCTCTCTCTGTCTCTCTGTCTCTCTGTCTCTCTGTCTCTCTCTCTGTGTCTCTCTGTGTCTCTCTGTGTCTCTCTGTGTCTCTGTGTCTCTCTCTCTCTCTCTCTCTGTCTCTCTCTGTCTCTTTCTCTCTCTTTCTGTCTCTCTCTGTCTGTCTCTGTCTGTCTCTCTCTCTCTCTCTCTCTCTGTCTCTCTCGAGTCCCATTTAAAAAGGTTAGCATGGCTACAACTGGGTTTGCACCACACTAACCTGGAACAGTGCTGTCTGCCGGGGTCATGCCCTATTCAAAGACACTTATGCATGGTACCCCTGACAGCACCGCTCATGCACAATAGAGTCCTGCACTTATGCAAAGGAGGGACCCCTCATGTATATGCGATGCAGCACAATCCTGAGATTTTTCAGATGCACTAAACAACTGCAAGTGTGGTGCAGGTTAACACTTCTGAAACCCAACTCTTAACTGTGTTTCCAGACTTTGCAGGTCTCTCTGCAACTCCTTTATCCCTTATGTTTTATTTAATTTTGGTAACCAGGTAGGCCCACTGAGACCAGGGGTCCCTTTTTCAGGGTGACCAGGGGTTAATTACATAGAACATGAAGCACGACAATACACATTATATGTGTTGAGAACACTTATAGACAATATGAATGTGGAGAACAATTACAGGCACATCATACAGAGGAATTCATCACTTATTAGTTAACAATAGCTTACAACACCATCTCAGCAGTTCAGAGGGATCACAGACAGGCAACACATTAGGAGTATCCTATGCAGGCAGTTCAATAGGGCTACATTGGGGTATCAAGGATTCAAAATTATCAGTAGGGGGTAGACAGCATCGAGGTCAGGGTTCATACAACACTGTAAAGTACAAATTCAAGACTACAAGACAATTCATGGTCTACAAAGATATGCACCTGGGAGACTAGGAGCCCTATCAACTATAACAGGAACATAGGCTCGAGTTGAACAGGTGGGTTTTGAGCTCTTTTTTTGAAACTCTCTAGTGAGGTGGTAGACTAGATACTGCATGGGACCCTATTCCATAGAGGAGGGATGGAGGAAGAGAATGATGTGGCTCCACATGAGATTCTGACTCTGGGTACTTGGTGCAGCTGGTGTTCCAAGGACCTTAAGGTTCTGGCACACTGTTTGAGCTGCAATATGTTTCTCAGGCTGGGGGAGATGTTGTTCTGCAGTAGCTTGAAGGCTAAGCATAAGGAGGGTGGGTCAACCTCCTTCAAATCATGCTAGCGAGACCTCAATACTGAACAGTGGAGGTCATGTAGTTGGGCTGAATTGGCCAATCTACCTATTCTGTGACAGAGGGTCCACAGCATTTGTAGCTCTGTGCTCCTGACACAGTGTAGTACTGGGGCCCCATGAAGTAGGGCAGGAAGTAGAGTACCCTGTGCAATTCTAATACGTGAGTCAGGTGTAAGGAATGGGCTCAGTCAGTACAGAAGACCCACCTTTTGATTAATAGTTTTTGTTAGGTGGCTGATATGGGTCTTAAATGAGCCATCTTGGTTGAGGTGGATCCCTAGATACTTGATGGAGTCAACCACCTCTATCCTCGTTCCATCTGCAAGGCACAGAATGAGTTTTGCAGCATGGTCAGCACCAAGGCTCCTTGGCCCAAACACCATTGCCTTTGTTTTTTCCTATTAAGAAGGGGTTTGTTCACATGGAGCTATTTTTTGAGCAGCAATAGGTCTTTCCCCAGCTGCTTACTTAGCTGGGTTGGGTTTGGAGCAATTCTGTAGAATCCGGCATCATCTGCATATAGAGTGACTTTAGCTCCACCAGTATTCGTAGGGAGATCGTTTATGAATAATGAGAAGAGTGACGGTCCTAAGATGGAGCCTTGTGGGACTCCATCTAGAATGCATCGCTGATCTGAGAGTGCTCCATGCCATTTTACAATTTGGAATCTCCCCCCTCCAAATAGTTTGTGAACCATTTTAGGGATGAGTCATCTAGTCCAAGGGATTCAAGCTCACTAGTTAGCAGCTTGTTGATTTACCAAATCAAATGCTTTGGTGAGGTCTATAAAGACCCCACCTACTAGGAGACCCTGATCTATGGAATTTAAAATGTGGTTGGTCAGGCTGACAAGGGCAGTTCCAGTCCCATGATGTTGTCGAAAGCTGTGCTGTTCTGGGGACAAAATGTTGTGCCATTCTATGTAGTCTTGTAGTTGATTATAGATTAGCCTTTCTAGTATCTTGTTTAGCATGGGGAGGATAGAAATGGGCCTATAATTTTCCACCAGCTCTCGGACCCTCTTTTATGCACCAGGGTGACCATGGCCACTTTCCATGGGGGGGGGCACCCTCCGTTCGACAAGAGACCTGTTAAAAATCCAGGTGATGGGGCTGGCCATGACTGGTGCACCTAGTCTGAGTAATTTGGGCTCTAGTTTGTCATTTCCAGCTGCTCCAGCAGTTTTTACCTTCCTCAGTAGCTTTAGGACATCAGACCTATGGATGAGTTTAGGTGGAACTGTGGTCGGTGATCGGGTACCCCAACATTATTTGGTGGGTGAGGGGGACCAGGTGGACTGGGCCCTATATTTGTTAAGGCCTGTGAAAAATGTATTAATTGCATTAGAAGACTCAGTCATGTCACTGAATTGGGTCCCATTAGATATTAGGTCAACATCACCTGGGGAAGCATTACCCTTTTGGAGGGTATTGATGTTTGCCCAGAATTCTTCAGGGTCCACCAAGTTTGTTACTTGTCGGTCCCTCAGATATTTTCTTTTGGCTGATTTCAGCTTGCTTTTGCACTTGTTCTGAAGTGCCCTAAAATGTAGCCAATCCTCTCATTAACCCTACAACAAAGTTGAGTTTCATGTGTGAAAAGACAAACCATGCCTTGGATTCTTTCTCCCATGTCATCAATTAACATATTGAAGAGGACTAAGCCCAGAACAGATTCCTGTGGTACTCCACTTGACACCTCTCATTCCTCTGATCTAACCCTATTCACAACTCTCTGCTACCTCCCCTTCAAAAAACTCCCTACCCACCATCCCTACTTTTTTCTTAGCTGTTCCCAGATCTTCTGCAGCTTTCTATGTGGCACTAAGTTGAATGCCTCACTGAAGTCAAAGTACAGTAAATCTACAGCATGGCTCTTGTCAACTAGCTTTATTACCCAGTCAAAGAATACTATCAGGTAAGTCTGATAAGACCTCCCTGTCACAAATCCATACTGTTTACTATCCTAAGGTCCATTTTCTCCAGGTAGTCCACTAGATGTTCTTTGACTATTGTCTTCATCAGTTTCCTTACCACAGAGATAAGGCTGAGGGTCTTTAGTTTCCTGGTACTCTTTGTCCCTTCCTTGTGCAGCAGAACCACATCCTCCATTCTCCTGCCCTGAGAACTATCCCTTGTTGCACTGAGCTACTGAATAACTCTGCCAGAGGCTGATCCAATAGGTTCCATGTAATAATAGTGATCACAAAATAGTGATCGCTATTGTGGTGAGTATATATTGCCGAAAAGTGAATTGGCGATATACACTTCCAGGTAACCCAACATCCAGAAAATGAAAAAGTGTTTTTGCAGAAGGGGGACTGTGCCCCCCCACACCCCCTCACAGATGGCTTTGCCCTCCCCGCACTCCCCTGAATAGAGATTCTCAACTCCGGGGGGGGTGCATGTTGGGGAGGGGGAAAAATCCATATATCACAAAAAATTAAGTGCACAGGCAGCAACTTGTTCCACACATCTGATCCTGAATTCTGTACTTGCTGTACCAGAGTTAGCCACTCGTAACACCACATGGCTAGCTCAGCAGCAGCAGCACACCTGTCCCCAAAACCCTTCCCTGTCCCTCCCTTGCCTCTTGCTATCCCCTTCCTGTCACCATTCACTACCCTTGCATTCACGTAGGGTAACTACCCTTGCAGGGTAGCCCAGGAGTATATCACCCAATATAAACCACTGTTTTGATGCGGCACCCATATCGGTACACTATACCCACCGTATGATGGCCAATACCAATGCCAGTTCCCTTAACACCCTTTGATCCATCCCATCTGGCCCCAGGGTCTTGTTTATCTTTAGAGTTGCTAGCCCCTTTTCAGCACTTTCATGAGTAAATTTCTGCAGTTTCATTTTTGGGACCTTTTAGCAGCTGCCTTTATGCCACTCTCTGGCAAGGGACCACTATTCTCCCTAGTGAATACTGAGCGAAGTAGTCATTTAGCACAGTTGCTTTCTGCCCATCTTCCTCTATTACCCTCCCCCTCCATTAGCCTGACAATTCCTCCTCCTTTCTTTCTTTTTTCTCTTTTAACTGTTTCTCCTCCCTTGACCCCCATGCTATATGCAGCTCTATGTTTGCCTTTGCAATCCTAACTGCATGTTGGCCTCTCTAATTTTTCAGGTACTTGTTCCATTCTTCATTTCCCTGCTTTTCTTCGTACCTTGTGAACACTCTCTTTTAGCCCTCACTGCCTTCCTGACCCTTTCAGACTACAAAACTAGTCTCTTATACCTGTTTCTCTTGATAATTGTTCTTGTGCATATTTTTGTTGCCTTGAGAGTGGCCCCTTATAGAACTCTGATATTCCCTCTAATCCTCTGATGTTGTCTAAATGGAGGTCAAGGGTGTGGCAGCTGAGATTCAATGCAAAGAAGTGCAAAAGTATGCATTTGGGGCACAAAAACCCAGGGTAGGGGTACATGATGGGAGGGAGCACTGATGATCACCAAACAGGACAGAGACCAGGGGTAGTCATATCTGATGACCTTAAGGTGTCCAAGCAATGTGAAAAGGCTGTGGGGAGAACCAGTGGGAAGATGGGGTGCATAGGGAGAGGGATCACCAGCACAGTAAAAGAAGTGGTAATGCCACTGTACAAATCATTGGTGAGACCTCATTTAAAGTACTGTGTCCAGTTCTGGAGGCCACATCTCTGAAAGGACATAGACAAAGTAGAAGCAGTCCACAGAAAGCCAACAAAAATGGTGCAGGGTCTGCACCAAATGTCATATAAGGAGAGATAAGAGGACCTCAATATGTATAACCTGAAAGAGAAAAGAGAGAGGGGGATATGATAGAGACCTTCAAATACCTCAGGGTATAAATAAGGTAAAAGAGGATAGCATATTTCAGAAAATAAGATCTTCAAGAACAAGCAGTCATGATATGAGGCTGGAGGGAGATAAACTCAGGGGTAACATGAGGAAGTATTTTTTCACATAAAAGGTGGTGGATGAATTAAGCAACCTCTCAGCAGAGGCCGGGTGGGCAAAAATGGTAGGAGAATTCCAGAATGCATGGAATAGGCACAAGGGAACCCTAGCAATAGGGAAGGGAGGGTAAAAGCTGGAGATCAAGTAGGATCTGCGGTATTGCAGTAGATCAGGAAAATGGGCAGACTAGGTGGCCCAAGTGGTCCTTATCTGCCATCACTTTCTATGTTTCTATGTTACCCCAGCTAATGTGTCCAGCACAATTTCCCTCATATGGTTGAAATCCTCCCACCTGAAATCTAACATGTTAGCCTTAAATGAGGGCTTACTGGTGCCCAGGGCCACATATAACCATGTAGTGGTACCACACCAATACTGGTTCTCACTTGCCCTCCTCATCACCATTCTCTAATAACCCTGGTGTCTTGCATTTCCCCTTCCTTTCATGTCAATTGTGTCTATCCTGTCCTGTTTTCTGGACTTGTTTCTCCCATCAATTATTCCCTGAACACTTTATCCCCATCCTTGGAGGAGTGCTGTCTAGGTTCCCCACTGTTCTTCCCTCCACAGTGGAATCCCCAACCTCCCCCACAGTGACCCCCAGGTCGTGCCTGAAAATAATAATTTCATGGCTAGTGCACCTACCCGGTTAACTAAAACTAAATAAATAAATAAAATAATTTAACCATCTTCCAATGTAGACGACAGACTTCTGCCCTAATGCACTAGTCCCTTCTCTTGTCAAGTGAAGGCCAACCTTTGAAGAGCCTTCATCACCTTTGACGATCTTCTGTCCAAGAAGTCCTTAGTCCCCTATAAAGTGGTGCCCTTTCTTAACACCACCCCATCAATCACCCATTGAATCCTTGATCTCTGACTACCTTACTCTGTCTTTACCATTCTCCCCATCCCAGACAGGAAGGACCTTAGAAAAGGTTAAAGAAAGCTGAGTATTTCTTCAGTCTGCCCCCAACCTCTGGAAATCCCTCGTCATGGTCTCCACAGGCCAGTTCACTAGATTGTTGCTACTAAAGTGTAACAGTACTCCTTGACCCCCCAACCCCATCCTATCTCAATTTTAGATATTTGATGCTCCAGGCAGGCATCTGACCATTGCCTTTCCCGTACACCCCTTACCTACCACCCTTTCTACCCCTCTAACCATAGAGTCTTCTATTACTAGAATCCATCTTACTAACTTCTGCCCCCTTGCCCCCAGGTGTCACCACATCTCCCTCACCATCAGCACCAACTGACCTATAGTCACCCCTGCTTGAGTCAAGCACCTGTGCCTCTTCCATTGGCACACCATAGTTTGCTGTTGGTACAGTACCTCATAGGAAGAACTAACTGTTGTGTAACCATTCCTGCCACCTGATCTCCTCCCCCTTTCCACAATCTTCCACCCCCCTGAGCCAGTGGGCATCTGAGGAAGTTGGGGTGTGAGGGCTGGCATCAGCTAAGTTGGAGTTGCAGCTGGAATGTTTGCTCCCTAGCTGCTGCCAACTGTGCATGGAGCTCCATCATGGTCCCCTTCTTCAAAGCATAACCTTGGAGATGAATGCCCTGCAAATCCCTACTGCTAACAACCTGTCCACTCACCCAGTGCTCCATTCCAGCCAGTTAAATGCCTTTGCTAAATGCCTAACATTCAATTTCTTAGTAGTATGCGACAGTAGGCAAGTAGGTATTCACAAGCTGCAGCATCTTACTTTGATTCCTATTACAAAGATAAAAGAAATGCTTTATAATAAGAACACAAATATAATCTACAAAAAAAATAATGAAAGGAAAGGTTAGAACTTAGCTTCTCAAAAGATTACAAATTATTTTCATTTTGAAGATCTACATGCTGTACAACAGTTTTGAAAATCTGTGTGCAGCGTGATGAATCGAAATCTATGTGCTACAGCAGTTTACAGACTCTACATACTACACAATGGTTTTTACTAAACATCGGCACAAAAATACTTCATGAAGGTTTTCAAAATCTCCATGCTGCTTGATGGTTTTCAAAATCTATGTGCTACAAGATGATTTTGATTTTGAAGGTGTGAAGGTTTTTACTTAGTTTTAAAGTTCTGCATGAATGAAATATTTAATGTGAAATAACTTATTAAAGCAGCAGTGCAATGACAAATGTTTTGCCAAAAAGCTAGTTTCAGCTGTAATTAATAAAAATATTAGCAGATCTGTCAAATCTACTTTTTTAGGTACCTCCTATGCTTTGCACCACGAGTTTTTTATTTCCTTTATCCTAACCCTTACCAGGTCTACAGTGCTTTTTCTAAGTAAAATGCAACAGCCATATTTTTTTTCTTAAGGAAAAAAGCTAAATTAAAATATTTATTAAAATATTGACATTTGGTGGAACTAGAACATTTTACCATCAAATAAAACTGGAAGATACCTGGAATGTTTTATAGTGAAAAAGGTAGGGTCAAGTGTTTTGGTCAATTTTGTTGCACTGATGCTTTAAATACTTAAATGTTAAGGATACTATTTTACTATTTAGAAAGGAGAGGTATAACTGGACATACAATGTGTTTTTGTAATGTTAATGATTAATTACATATTTTTAATAAACCCCAAAACATTTGTAAATAAATCTTCATCCATGTATAAACATTTTGAGTATAACAGACATCATAATTTTTCTAAATACTACACAAGCAACATGTTTAAAGTTGAGAAATAAGAAAACAAGTGACAAAAAAAGCACATTACTTACATTTTGTGCTACAATTAAAGTGATACATGAACAAAATAGTATTTATGTCTCATGTGTTGCTTTGTGCAAGTCAAGCACAGCCTTGCACACTTATCGTTGTGAGTTACTTACAGGGCCCAAATGGCCCCATGCATCTGGCTTTTCAAAAAGTTTCTAAGTACTACACAAACAAAAAGTTAAAAGTTGATAAATAAGAAAGCAAGTGACAAAAAATACATTGCATATATTTTGTACTACAATTAAGTGATTCTTAAACAAAATAATACTTATGCAAACAGTGGTAGTACATGTTGACATAAATAACATTGGTAGGGACCATGAGAAGGACATTGTGATGAAATAAAAGAACTTGGTAGTATGATAAAAAGTAAGGATCATCGGTTGTAATCTCCAGAATACTACCAGCATTAAAGGGACATATGGAAAAACATGACAATCGAATGCATAAATACCAGACTGCAAAACAGATGTACCATAAATTAAATTACATTCATCAACTCATGGGGAACCTTCTTTGAAAAAATGAATATATGCAAAGATGATTTACATCTCAGCACAATAGGCACCCAAACTCTGGCCCAACTCATAAATAAAGAAGTACCACCAATGACTTTAAATTGAGAGCTGAGGGGAGTGGGTCACTGAAAAAAAAAAAACTAACCAACAAAAAAGGGCAAAACAAAATCACAATCAAAACCATAATAAAATGTATTGCAACCTAAGCAATGCTAGGAATCTAAACAAAACAGAGGACCTACAAACTATATTAAAACCCAATGGAATGCAGACATGGCATTCATAAGAAACATGACAGACAACTAATGATACCTGGGGAAAAAACATTCCATGATATCAGGTCTTAAGATGTGACAGGAAGGGGAAGAAAGGAGGAGTAACAGTATATATACCAGAAATGGTAACAACAATAAATATCTCTGAAAAAATCAAACCGTCTGATAGTACTACTGAGACTTTATGGATAACACGTATAAATAAGAGTAGGTAAAATATTATATTGGGCATATGCTACAGACCGCCCAATGCTACATATGAGATTTCTAAGGCAATATGCAAGGAACTTGAGAGAGCACATGAGATGGGGGAAGTAATGTTCCTAGGCAATCTAAATTTAAGTGACATCGACTGGGTGTCAAAGTCAGCAACTAAGCTTCAGAGTTAAGAATTCCTACAATTAACAGAACAACTAGGTCTTAAGCAACACATATATCTACCCACCTGGGGAACAAACATTTTAGATATCATATTAAGCAGCAATGAAGTAAACATTGCAGACTGTGAAATTGATTAACCCCTTGGAAGCAATGATAATAAAGTATCTACTTCTCATTCCAGGAATGCACACCAATAAATAAGGGATGTATGGAGTGTATAATTATACATCTGCAGATCTGACTCAAATTAGAGAGGATCTAAACATATTACATGGGACATCCTTTTAGAAAATAAAACAACAAATGATATGTGGGGCATTTTCAAAACACAGACATTCAAAATATGTGATAAACATATAAAAAAAGACTATGAAATACAACAATGGGGTATTAAACCTAAATGGCTTGCTAATAGCTTAAAAAAGTTACTTAGAAGGAAGAAGAAACTGTGAAATGCATATTTGAGGAACATGACTGAGGTAAATTGGTTGAAATACCTTAACATACAAAAGCAATGCAAACAAAAAATAAACAAAAATAAACATTAAAACACAGCTTAGCCAATAACAAAAATAAGGATATTATGAGAGCATTCTATGCATATGTAAACTCCCAAAGAAACTCAAATAGTGGCATGTGTTCCATTACAGTAGAAAATCAGGTCATCAAGTAAGCAACAAATTGATGCAGTGTTTCTCCTTGTTGTAAATGTCTTTTACATTTTTCGACTTGATGTCTTGGTTGTTACAGCCTGCTTACCAAAAACTAATAAAGTATATTAAATAAAAAAAAAAGAAAATCAGATCATTAATGATCCGAAAGATATGGCAGAAATATTTAATAAATATTTTGTATTGTTTTTTAAAAGAAGGAATCATATACAGGAAAGATAGAAACTAACCTTGAAAGTGCATTAAGAATAACGGAAGAAGACATTAGTATCAAAATCAACCTATTAAAATATACACATTCAGCAGGCCCTGATAATACATCTCCTAGAATAAAACTCCTTACACCATGTGTATCCATACCATTCCAAAAGATATTTACTTCATCACTGCAAAATAATGACATTCCATCACATTGGTTAACTGCTACTGCGATTCTTAAACACAAAAAGGGTAATAAGGCGAACTGCACACATTACAGGTCAATAAGTCTGACCTTTGCACATGGGAAATTATTAGAATCTATAATAAAAACATATGATTGTGGCACACCAAAAGAAATATGGTTCTCATGACTCAGAACAACATAGTTTCACCCAGAATCGATCCTGTGTAACGAACATACTGGCCCAGATATTCAGAACTGCGCAAAAGGCCAGCGCAAGCCTGACACAGCACAAATCCGATGCGCACTGGTGCAACAGGCCAGCTATTCAGAGATGGCGCATGCACGCAAGCGCCAGTGCACCAGCCTGATAATATGGCACAGATAGCATGACTAAATCAGACATGAGCCATGGTGCAAACACAGTTGTGCTATGGTGCAGACAGAACCCCAGCGCAACTGTGGGAGCAAAGCAGCATAGCAACAGAGTGGGGCATGGCACAGAGAAGTGACCCAGGGACAGAGCCAGGGAAGCACAGTGACAGGCCACAGGAGGCCACCACCAGCTGGGCACAGCAGGGACACACACAGGCACCCAGACCCCCACCCTGGATGCAACAGTGACACAGATAATAGGCAACAGGAGGTGCCAATGGCCAATGGAGGGTCACCAGGGGCCCACTGAGGCTGCAGGCACGCCCCCACAAACCAGACCAGAGCAGACCCACCCAGGACCATGCAGCCAAACATACACACACACACACACACACACACACACACACACACACGCCACACAGGCAGCCCACATAGTAGGCATGGAACACACCAGGAGGCACATAGTGAGGCAGACCACATGGGACAGGCCGCACATCACCAAACAGGGGCCACAACACAGAGTGCAGCCAGTACCCGACTGAAGACCATGGCCGTGTGCCATTGCCAAGCACAGACCCGCCACACACCCCTGACAGCTGCCCCATGGGCACCCCAAGACACAGCCACCCACTGAGGGGAGGGACACCACCACAGTGGGACACATCACAGCACACAGCAGTGAACCACAGAAGCACAACACATGCCCCTACACATGCACACCACACGGACAGGCACTGGGCCATTGCAGCATGGCTCCTCATGCCACCTGCAAAGCAGACACAGACACAGGAAGGTATGTCAAAAGATAGATATATTAAAGAACTGAACTATGTATAAAACAAGGATGTGGGAAAGGATAGGAAAGTGAGGGAAGGGGATAGGGAACAGGGACTGTACAGTGGAGAGGGACTGTGGGGAGGTACAGCTGGGGAACAGGGGAATGCAGGGTCCCAACTAACGGCGGCCATGTCCTGCCTCCCTTGCCGTCTTTGCCGCCTTCAGTCAGCAAACAATATCCTCCACACCTGCAGCACTGCCTTCATGGTGGTTGAGGCGATTGAGATGAGCTGCTGGAGCAGCCAACAGTAAACTGACAATCTACGCCTCCACTGGACACCTATGACAAGGGATAGGACAGGTGATCAGTGCAATGTCCCAAGGAACCATGCTCATCCACAGCGCACAATGGGCAGTGGGATCGCACACCCCCGGAGGGCCTGTACCAGCCACCCGCGCGGGGGGATGGGCCAATGCCTGCCAGCAACACAGCACACCATGACAGTGCACAGCGGTGGTCCCGCCACAGTGAGCCACCTGACTGTGCAATGGCAGTCACATGGCACAGTTTACCGACAGCACCACAGCAACTTCAGTGGTAGCCGGGCGCACACCCACCCACCAACAGCTGGCACACGTGTCCAATGGCTGCACCACAGTGGCAGGCACCACGCAGTCGTCGACACACACAGCTGCCATGGCACATGGCACAGGCAGCCAAGCCTGCACCCATGCCCCTGCCACCCATGTACAGTGCAAAGGACCATGACAGTGCCTACCTGCCTTCTGTGGCTCTGCTGGTGCTGGAGCTGCTCCTGTCCCCCACCCCTGGCCGCTCTGCCTGCTGCCGCTGCTGCCACTCTCCTCCAATTTTCGGGCCCTGGGAATGGAACCTGAGACAGGTACTGACACATCAGTAACCATCCAGCAGCTGCCCACCATCCCCACCCCTCTGCACAGGGTGAGCCCCTGCCAGACACGTCCACACAGCAGCATCGCAATGCAAGTGGCAGCTGGTGATGCCACCCACAATGTGCAGGTGGCAGTGCACCGCTCTGTAGGGCATGCCAGGCAGCCTAAAAAACACCACAGTACAGCACCAGGACATATATGCAATATGGGCCTACTCACCTGGCTGTAGCACAGTCCCATGCCTGACTTGTGCCTCCAGCCTCCAGAGGCACTCTTGGTCCCTTCTCACCAGGTCTCCATAGTGGTGGTGGTGGCACTGCTCCCCCATCCTGGCCACCCCTGTGTACTGCTGCAGTGTGGCAGCAATGGCCTGCCACCCCTTGACCCGGGGCTGCAGGGCACCTGGCTGAAGAGTTGGGTGTGTGGGGCTGGATGCAGGTGACCAGGTTCACTAGTTCTACCTGCATCAGTTTTCTGACCTTGGTGCCCTTTGCTGCACCATGCTGTGAGTAGTAGCCAATGAGCAAAATGGCAGCGGTAAGCGCACGTGGCCACGGCACGTGCCAGATGCATGATCCGAGGGGACATGGGCTGTGTACACCCATCACACAGTCTCAGAGATGTGCAGCATGGGTGTGGCTAGGCAGAGTCACGTGTGTGGTTGTCACCCAGGGGCAGAGGTCACAGCAGGGGTCAGGGGTCAGCCACCTATGCACAGTGTGCATGTACGCAATAGCAGGCCTTGTGCACCATGTGCCATTGCCCCCATCACACAGTCAGTGCACAGTGCATGATTGACAACATGATACCATTTGGCGCATGTGCACTGTGGTCCTGTGCACTGCTCCGGAGCAAACTCATTGCACATGGAGCAAAATCATGATGTTCAGATGCCACATGCAAATGAGCTCATCAGCCAATGCATGGCACACCGGGGGAATTAGCATGTCATTACCACTGCACCAAAGCTCATTTGCATGCAATGCACCATATAAGCGCCACGGAACAGCACAGGCCATGGACTGGTATTGCATCCTTTGAAGTGGGTTGCACATGCGCTACCGCAGCTCCTGGGAGCAGACAGCAACAGGAGTAGGACACTACAGGGGAGGCTGCCACTAATACACTGCACTGTCTCTGTCCACAGGAGCAACGTGTCCAGATGTGAGGAGGGTGAGAGTGTGGGGAGCATGAGGGCATGGGCCTGCTCACAGGCCAGAGCACAATTTCACTGAGGATGAGACAGAGACCCTGTTTGATGCTTACTTGGACGGGAGCCACTGTTGAGTGGTGCCACAGGCACACCACAGGCCAGGGCTGGGGCGTGGGAGGAGGTGGCAGGCTACATTAACCAGCATGGCATCCACCAGTGGTTGGCCCAGAAGTGCCATAAAAGGTGGGCACAGACAGGAGGTGCATAAAGGAGAAGGTGGCAGCCATCCATGCCTCCCAGAAGGCCACCACAGGAGCCTCTTGATGTGCCACAGCTCATGGTGCAGGAGGAGTTGGTGGCAGCCACCATGCACCACAGCACGGTGGAGGTGTGCCTGAAGGAGGATTCCAGATGGGTGGCAGCCCATCACTGCATATTAAGTATGTCAGCCACACACAGCTGGTGGCACGAGGTGTGCACGCATGCTGGCGTGCATGCTGCCTGCAACCATGTCCCGTGCATGTGCACACAACGCTGCATGCCATGCTGACGACACATGCAATGGCAGGGGGCACAGGTGGGCTTTGCATCACTGGACACACTTTTCTTCTTTTCAGCACCAGCACACCTGCATGTGGAGGATGGGGCACGGCAGCGGCTGTGGATACAGGACCAGCTCAGAGGACCAGCTTCCACCTCCACAGGCATCCGGGGCCTGATAGGCTGCAGCACCACAGTCAGGTGGATGTCCTGGGCATGGGGTCAGGCGAGGCCCTGAATGTGTTCCTGGGATGCCAGTCTTGTTGTCCTCTGCCTGGAGACACAGATCAGGCGGGGTCAGACGCCGATGATGATATCGCCATCATCCTGGACAGCATATAAGGCCCAAACTGAGGAAAGGATAGCCAACTCAGTTAAGAAGGGGATAAAACCTTTTATAGGTACATCAGGGAGCGTGAAAGACAAAGGGAGGGATAGTGAGGCTGAATAGAATGAATGGTGGGTGGGCAGAGGAGGACAGTGAAAAGTAGGATACTGAATGAATATTTCTGCTCAGTATTCACAAAAGAGGAGGGGAGGTGCCTAATCCAATTAACAGAAGCACTCTGGATAGGGATCGATCCCAGTCCTTTACATGAAGAAGGGTTTGAAGAACTCCTAAAACTGAAGGTGGACAAAGCAATGGAGCCTGATGGAATTCACCCAGAATTCTAAAAATTAAGGGAGAACTAGTGAAACCACTGACTACCCTTTTAATAAATCATGGGAGGATGGTGTGGTACCCAAGGACTGGAGGAAGGTGGTTGTGATTCCCTTCACAAAAGTGGGACCAAGACAGAGGCAGGAAACTTCAGACCTGTCAGTTTGACCTCTGTGGTAGGAAAGTGATTGAATCACTTCTGAAGGAAAGAATTGTTGAGTACCTAGAGGCCAGTGGGGCACAGGACGCAAGGCAGCATGGGTTCACAGTGGAAGGTCATATCAGCGAGATCTAATTGATTTCTTAGACTGGGTGACCAAAGTAGTAGACCAGGAGGGCTCTGCCATGGCCTACCTAGACTTTAGGAAGGCATTTGACATAGTCCCACACAAAGATTAGTAGTCAAATTAACCAGCCTGGAGTGGGTCACAGGTGGTAGCCTGAGATAAAAATTGGCTGGACAACAGGACACAGAAGGTAATTGTAAATGGAGTCCACTCTTAAGAAAGAAGGGTTACTAGTGGGTACAGCAGGGTTCAGTACTGGGTCCAGTCCTTTTAATGTCTTTATCAGTGACATTGCAGAAGGACTGGAAGAAATATGCCTCTTTGCAGATGACACAAAGATCTGTCACAGGGTTGATACACAGGAGGCGTGGAAAGGATGAGAAGGAACTTAGCAAGGTTGGAGGAATGGTCAAGTATGGCAGCTAGGATTTAATACAAGGAAGTGCAAAATAATGCAGCCTGGAAACAAAAACCCAGGGAAGATTACACAATGGGGGTAGTAACAAAAACAAAACCTGGGGGTAATCATATCAGATGACCTTAAGGTTGGCAAGCAATGTGAGAAGGTAGTAGGGAGAGCTGGGGGTATACTGGGATGCATAGGGAGAGGCATCACCAGCAGAAAACAGAAAGTTGTTATCCCTCTGTACAGACAGTTGGTGAGACCCCATCTGGAATACTGCATCCAGTTCTGGAGACCCCGTCTCTGCAAGGACATAGACAGGATAGAGGCAGTCTGGGGAAGACAGCTAGAATGGTGCAGGGTCTGCAAGAGAAGCCATCACGAGGAGAGACTAAAAAGAGCTTAATATGTATACCCTTGAGGAAAGGAGGAGAGGGGGACATGATAGAAATGTTTAAGTACCTCAGTGGAGTCAACAAAGTCCAAGAGGGTAGCATCTTTCAGAAAGAGACATGCAAGAACAAGGGGACACAATTTAAAGATGGGGTCGGTTCAGGAGCAATGTGAGAAGTATTTTTCACAGAGAAGGTAGTGGATGCATGGAACAGCCTTCCTGGAAGAGGTTGTGGGGTCTAAAACTGTGGGAGAATTCAAGAATACATGGAACAGACATAAGGCAATTCTTGTGGAGGTAGGAAGAAATAGGCTGTTGGTTAACTAGGATCTGCAGCTTATCCTGTAGGTAGAAATGGGCAGACTAGGTGGGCCAAGTGGTCCTTATCTGCTGTCAAAGTCTGTTTTTTCTATGTTTCTATGGGTGATGTTGTGGGGAGAAGCCATGCCAGCCACCAACACAGGCAGCCCGCCCAGTGGCCTGCCGGTGGGGAACAGATGCCTGCTGCCACTGTGGGTGCAGCTGTGTGCACTGCCATGGCTGTACCCTGTGGTGGTGTTGGTGTGGTCATGCAGGTGCTAGGCAGCATTCAGAGGCTGGACAGGCTATGGCACCAGGCTGTGGGTGCCATAGGGCAGCCAGATGCTGGGTCCGCCACCGGGGCGCCAGCTAGGGACATTCCCCATGAGGACCCCAATGTGCAGCATCCACCAGAGATGGGGGCTGTGCAGTGTGGCCGGTCACCACAGGAGGGTTGGCATCCCACCCGGGTTCCCCAGGACACTGGCCCACTGGCTGAGCACACCCATTCGCTGTGGGCCTCTGTAGAGCAACAGGTGCCGCACATGCACGAGGCCACGACTGCATCCCTGGATCACATTGCCAATGTGATCACGGATACGCTTGCAATGCTGGCGCACAGGGCATGTCCGGGCACCGCTGACGCCATGCAGTGCACTGTCCACCCCATGAACCCGATGTCAGGTGACACCCACACTTTTGACACCAGGCTCTGATGTTGGTATCCCAGGCACACCTGGGGTAGGCCTGTTTGGGTGCCTACGCACCCCATGCAGACCCGGTCATGGTCCACAGTTCAACCCCTGGGGTGCTGTTACAAACACCCTCTGTGGCTGATGTGCAGCCTGTGGCTGCCAATCGGCCCCGGCAAGGCCACCCCGTGGCCGCGGTGGCCATAGTTTCATGCAGCAGCCCTGAAGTGCATGCGCCCTGACCGCAGTCCACAGCTGCTGCTCCGTGCATGCATGGGCAGCATGTGTGTGTGCATACCACTGGTGTGGCACCTGTGTGTTGTGCCACAAGCTGCCTGTGTGCATGCTTGCCAGGCTACTGGACCATGTGGCGAGGGCATGATGAGGGCAGTTCAGCAATGGTTGTGCCTGTGCACTGGTGCAATTCATCTGATCCATGCCATATGCCAGCGCCTGGATATGTGGGTGCATGGGTGCATGTGTGTGTTGCTGTGTGTGGTTGTGTGCCACTGACTCCCCTACCCTGCACCATGCCTCTGTATACATGCCCATTGCCATGCATGTCCTGGCGTTTTATACCTGTGTGTGTGGCCTTGTATGGGTTTTGCGCCACCTACCTGTGTGACCATGGTGCTCCTGTGCGATAGTATCCCAGTGTTGGTGTGCCTGCCGTTGCAGCCTGGGATCCTCCACCACCCTCCAGCCCATCGCCTCCATTGTCCCCACTACTGTTGCCCTCATCAGTCTCAACAGCTATCCCACAGTCCATGGCCATGTTGTGCAGTATGCAGCAGGCCAGGAATAAGCCACAGGCTTTCAAGGGGCTGTACTGTAGGGCACCACCAGACTTGTCTAGGCAACAGAACCATGCCTTCAGCATGCCAAATACATGCTCAATGATATTGCGTGTGCTGGCGTGTGCCTCATTGTAGCATTCCTCTGCTGGGGCGATGGGCGCCGGTGAGGATGAGCAGCCAGGAGCCTCAGTGGACAGGTGCTGTCTCAGTGTGGATAATGACATGGTTAGCCCTCTGCCATCCTTTGCTGTGCCCCTTGCCTGTCCCTGTGCCCAACCAGCATGCCCACCCTGCCTCCCCATCTCATGGCCTGCTCTGCCCAGTCACCCCTTGCCCATGTCATATTCACCCACTAGGTGGTTCGTGAGGATGTCCCTATATTTGAACCTGTGGCACAGTGCAGAGCTGTGCCAGATGAACGCATCATGTGCACTCCCAGGGTGTGTGGCATAGACATTGGTGATGCGCCCCATGGCATTGCACACCACCTGGCAGTTGACGCTTGGGCCCCCATTCCTACTGATGTACGCCACACCCTCGGGGCCAGTTGGCATGTGGATGCCCAAGTGGGTGCAGTCAATGGCCCCAATCATGCCAGACATACGTGCTACCCTGTGGAAGTCTTGTATGGTTGTTATACGCTCTGTCTGTGTGCTGGGGAAATGAATGTATTCTGAAGTACGTGGCAGAAGAGCATTGAGGAACTGTGCAAGGAGGCGGGACGTGGCCGGCTGGGTTATGCCTGTGGTGTCCCCTGTTGGTCTCTGGAAGGTGCCCGTGGCGAGCAGGCACATGACAGCTGTCACCTCTATATCCATGGACATGGCGTGGCTCTGTCTGGTGTGTGCCTGCATCTCCTCACTGCACAGCTTGCACAGCTGCCTCAGAATGGCCCTGTTCAGGTGGTTCTGGCCCACTATCTCCATGTCACTGTAGTTCTCGAAGGTGATGCAGGCATGGTACCACCTGTGTCAAACATACCATTGATGGGCCCTTCCTCGGCCATGTCGCTGTTCCTCCTGCCCCTCACACCCCTCATTATGGCCTCCATCATGAAGGGTGCACTATCCATGGCCCCTGATGTCCAATATCTCCCTAGGTGGTTGGCTGCTGCGGGCTGTGTGCCACCCTAGTGCACTGCCTGGCAGTGTGTCTGCCTGTCTCTCACACTCACTCTGCCAATGTGTCCCTCTCCGCTGCCACCTCTGTCCCTCTCCCTCTCTGTCTGCCTCAGTCTGTCTGTCTCTCGCTCTGTCTCTCTCTGTCTTTCTTTCTCTTTCTTTCTTTCTTTCTTTCTTTCTTTCTTTCTTTCTTTCTTTCTTTCTTTCTTTCTTTCTTTCTCTCTCACACTGCCTCTCACCTGATGCAAGTGCTTTCTGTGTGCTTGCACCCTGTATTTATAGGAACAAGTCTGCTTGGCGCATCTCTGAGTTGCTCCGCACTTGCACCATGGTTTCATGGTTGAATATCACACTAAGCTAGATATTCATGGGCATGCCCCCTGCACTTGCACCTGAATTCATTATAGTTGCATTGGCGCAATGAGATTTGCACTGCACACTGGCTCCTGCTGAATATCGCTCCCTTGGCTCAAGTCTGCACTGCTCCAGTGCAACTCAGTTGCGCCATGCACAACTGCTTTGAATATCTGGGCCACTATGTTTTTTTTAGAAGGCATCAGCACAAGTTGACTGCATATATCTGGATTTTTCAAAGGCTTTTGACACAGTACCAGATGGGGCAATAATACAGAAACTAATAAACCTAAACATAAACACTAGAATAGTGCAGTGGACCAAAGCTGACTTAGCAATAAGACCAGAGTGTGCATGCGAAACATTGCTTAAACCCTCGGGGGTCACGAGAGGGTGCTGCAGGGCTCGGTCTTGTGACCTCTTCTATTTCAGATATTCATTTTAGACATGATAAAGTATAAATCAAGCTGGATTGGCAAATATGTGGATTACACTAAACTGGCTAGAGTAGTCAACACTGATGAGGACAAAACAGAGTTACAGAATAGTTTAAACAATATCCTAACATGGGCACAAACTTGGGGTATGAGTTTTAATCAAGACAAGTGTTGTCTCATTCACGGTAACCAGCCACAAAAAAACACATATTTCCCAGATAGATCCCCTCCTCAGAGACTTAATAGAGGAAAAGGACCTGGGAATAATAATAAATCAAAACTTGATAAGCTCATCCCATTGTGTGGCTCAAATAACTAAAGCCAAAAGACTAATCTGAATAATTAAAATAAACTTCAAGAGCAGAAGTGAGGGGTGGTGATGCCACTGTACAGGACATATGTTAGGCCAATTTTGGATTATGGAAGCCCTGTGTGGTGCCCCATCTCTGTGGGAGCAGTTGATAGGATAGAAAGAGTGCAGAGACAAGCCATTAAAATAATATATAACATGAAAACAACTTCATATCATGATAGGCTAAGAGAACTGAATCTAATGTCTTTAGAGACTAGAAGAATACGGAGTGACTTACTGCTATGCTACAATATAATAAGAGATGATTACCTGTTTAGTAAATTAAATCTGGAATTTAAAAATGATCAGAAAGGTACTTGAGGGCACCCACTACAGCTAAAACCAAAACATTTTTGTGCAAACAAAGGAAAGCATTCTATACACAAAGAATAATTAACCCATGGAATAAATTACTGTAGGAGAGCATAGCTAGAAGGATAAAATCCAATTCAAAAATAGACTAAACTCCATATATTGGACAGAAATGTTCTGTCCTATTATGAGTAATCAGACAGGAGCACTCATGGGCCAATTGCCCTCCCCAGCTCCTTACACTTCAGTATGAACCTCAGTATGCCTCATGTCATGAGTCATTTGTTGCTTTGTGCAGGTTATAAATGGCCTTAGGCGCACAAAGTTAAGAGTTGTGTGTAGGGCCTGAACAATCTTGCACATCCAACTTTTCACAGGGCACAAAGGGCCCTGCACAATAGAGGTTACATGTCACCTCCTGCCCTTTTTGCGGTTAGTAATTTTTTCCTGGGTCCCCAAGTCACCCTCCAGACACTGGCTACCCCAGCCCACTGTTCCAATTTTTCTCCAAGATTTATCTTCATGCTGAATGCTATATGGCCTGGGTGTTCATCGGGTGCTGGGCTACTGAATAGCCAGGATCAGTGACAGCCCAGGAAATCATTTTCCTATTTTCCTATCTATAGGGCAGTGTGCAGTGCTGCCCAGACATCTCCACACATGCTTCTGTGCATGGAGCATTGACAGCCACCACTCCCTCCACACTATACACAGTCTCTAACTGTCTTTCTCCAGCCAATGCAAGGGGCCAGGCAAATGCTGAGCACTGGAACCCTCCCTTACTGGGACAGGAGAACAGTCCTCCAGATGCTCTTTCCTCTCCCTCCATGGCCAACCCCTGGCAACTTGAGTATGCTCAAAAACAGAGAATGTCAGTTCAGGATGCCCCTGCTCTTAAAAGAGCTCCAATGTATTTAAGCTTGGGTCGTCCTGCAGTGACCAACTGAATCCATTCAAGAGAAAAAATTAGGACAAACTCCACAAGATAAAAATCTTCAAAGTTTATTATCAATGGGTCAGACACCTTCCAATGGCTACGTTTCATGGTGACAGTCACTTCATCAGGCCCACAGTGTTCCAAAATCTATTGAATAGTACAAAAATATAACTTTCAGGACTTAGTATATTAGAGGAATACATAACTTCCTTCAAACCACAACTACAACTGGTTGTACCACAATCTAATTATTTCCCCTCCCAAAGAGTACCAACATTCTTGGGCAGATATTATTATCTTAATCAATTGATGTTCAATATATCTGAGTAGCCTGTCTGGGCCAGAACCAGTGGACATTGCAGGCATTACTTGAATAATTTTATAAAGACTCAACCACATTAACTGTTCATGGCTCCATACATTTCATTATTATTTTTATTCTTTTTTTAATAAAGTATCTGTTCTAAGCCCTCTATTCTTAGACCAAAAGTCTAAACAAGTAATATGCTCTCAAATATGAAGTTTGTCTGTAATATTTCACCACTTTGTGACAGTACATTAAATGGTTAGTACCTTATTATTTGTAGCATAAAATCACATGTACGGAGTTTACTTCTCCTTTAACCTTACTTTCAGGGTCATATTTCCTATAAGTAACATGTAAAGAAAAATCTTGTTGTGTATCCTGCTTTCTCTAAAAAATCCAATTTTTAATAATTGTGGTAAAATTAGGTTAACCGAGTACATACCAAATTAAAGCTCTTGGCTATATTCTGTTACCATGACATAGTATTAATACAGCCACTATGGGCATAATAAACTAATATTATTATTAAGAAACATTTTGGGGCATTATTTCCTAGTTTTTTTAAATAAAACTCATAGTAAAGTTTAGTTATATCTTGTATGGTACTCCCAGGACTACATCTGTGGTTCTCAGTAACTCTGTTATAGTCTACAAAATACCAAAACCAGACCTCATTTTAACATTTATGAGTTAACGTTCTGATTTGCTAAGTAAAACATAGTTTACAATTTTTCCTGTACTATCCAAGTAAATACGGTGCCTACCTTTATAGCCAGACTTGAGAGATAAACATCAGGATGAGACCACACGGCATATCTCCGGCATGGTGTGATCCGCCTACGTCTCTGCTGACTCGGTTTAAATGCCATCATAGGGTGGGGGTGATGATGTCACTAAGTGACATTCCAATGCCACTGCAAGCAAGTGCAACTGAGTACCGTTAAAGTGGTTGGAGGCCTTAAAGGATAGCAGTAAGGATAGATGTTAGGCTGTAGTGTCTTAGTGCTATTCCAGCTCACCATTAGAGGTTCACCCCCACCAGTGGAGATTCCGCTATAGAAACATTTTTTTTTTTAACAAAACCTAAGGAGTTAAAGCATGTTGGTATCTCCTTGTAATTGCTACAAAATATGTAGTTTCTACAAATTTACAACAAATATGAAAATATATAACGTAGTGTAGCGAGGTGAACACATCACAGTGTGATGTAACACTGCCATTGCAAACAATGTTGCTGGAAAACACCAAATGGCTGGGAGCCCTAGTGAGTGGCATCAAAGAAAGATGTTACACTGTAGTGTTGAGATGACAATCTCACTCCACACCAGCGTTCGCCCTCCACCTGTGGTTATACCACATAAAGTTTAACAAAAAAAGGGTTTTCAAATCAGGAAACATGAAGTTTCACCACATAATATTATTAACCCATAAGTTATATTCTGTCAGTGTTGCATATTAAAATCATTCCCTGTAGTTGATTCCTCTTAATAAAGTACTCTCTATTGAACAAAATGGGAGGTGTACAAGTGGTGGTGGTGGGGTTGTTACACCTATGTGATATCTAATTTTGTTTACTTTGGGTATATGTTAAAGTCTACCATTCTGATTAAAAACAACTTTCTTTTGAGTTCACCTACATATTCAATATATCAATCCGATAATGTGGCACACACACAGTAAGGGTCCATGCTCACATAAACATTTCAGCACAATATTGTCTTATTATTTTCTGTACAATGACCAATTACACTCTTCATAAAGTCCAAATCTCAGGTACATAGTGTCCAACATAAAAACTGAAAAACACTGGCTCAGATATTCAAAGGGTTACACATAGTGCAACAGTGTTGCGCCATGCACAACCACTGATGCGCCCCAGTGCGATATTTAAAAGGGAAAGTGTGCGCACAAATCCCGATGTGCCAGAGCGCATCAGTAATGTGTGTGCAGGCACAGGTGAGGTGTGCCCATGCATAACCTGCACAGCCTATTATTCAGCCTGGGCTGTGCAGAGTCATGATGCACAACCTCACCTGCGTCTGCACAAAGTTACGCCCAAAAAGGAACAAGTGATGGCCGCCCACAGGTGAGCTGCCGCATTGCAGGCGCAACACAGCAGCTGTCACCTGTCGGTGGCCACCTGAGTTCCTGCCGCACCTGGCGGTGCCCCCATGCCCCAATGGTGGGCATCTATAATGCCCCAAAGTCCAATATCCCTGGTGGTCCAGTGGACCATGCTGAGAGCTCAGTCGTGGGCATCATTCATCACCCCCAAGTCCGATATCTCTGGTGATCTAGTGTACCCCCACCCCACCGCCCACTGAGCCCCACCACCCTGCTCCCCGTCAGCGGCGGGCAGCAGCACCCACCCGCCTGCTGCCCGCCACCCACCTATGACAGCTCGGTAGGTTTGCACGCCCATTGGTTCCAGGCATGAACCAATGGGCATCACAATACTGTACTACTCAGTCCAGATATGTGAATGAATTCATTCACATATCTGGATACTAATGTCTGTTGGCTTGCATGCCCATTGGCTCATGCTCTGAACCAATGGGCGACGCCTGACCAGCTGTCAGTCAGCGGGCGGCAGGCAGGTGGGTGCTGACACCCACCGCTGACGGGGAGCAGGGTGGTGGGGCTCAGTGGGCGGTGGGTGGGGTACACTAAATCACCAAGGATATCGGACTTGGGGGTGATGAATGATGTCCACGATTGCTCACGGGTCCACTGGACCACCAGGGATATTGGACTTGGGAATACAGTGATGCCCTGATCAGGGCACATAGCGGTCCACTGGACCACCAGGGATATTGAACATTTTGTTTCTGTATGGACTTCCTGTGATTGGGCTGAGGGCATCGGTCCCCGGCGGCTGCTCCTGGCAGGGCGCCAGGCACAAGTCATCGGGGATCGGTGCACCACCATGCTAATGGCATGCAAATGGGGCCGTAATGAGATGCAAATGGCCCCTGTGTGCCTTGCATAAATTATGGCCCCATTTGCATGTCCCCGTTTGAATATCGCAGGTGCTGTGCATGGCGCAATGGCATAGCCACCGCATCTCCATGCTCCCTCTGACCACTTGTGCTGGTGCAGTGCCACCGCGCTACGCACAGTGGTGGCTAGGTGCGATATTCAAAGCTGTTGCACCATAGAGCAGCTCCGTTGAATATCTCCCAGGCCACACCCGTGCGCAACAAAGTTGAGCTGCGCCCAGGCTTGCACCACAGCCTGGTGCAGTTTGAATATCCGGGCCTCTGTTTTTTGCAAAACATCATCCCATTTCACTTCAGGCATGGTAGGTTCAAACACCCTTTCTAGTCTCCAAAATCATAGCGATGAGACAGAATGTCCTGTTGCATTAAAGTGTCTTGCCACTGAAGATTGCTGGTTATTCAGCTGGATATCACTTTGCAATCACTAATCCAAGTCTGTAGTTCCTTGTAGTTTTTCCACATAAAGTTTATCACAGGGACATCTTAACACGTAGACCACGCGATCTGTGATACATGTGATATGTTGTCTTATGCTGAATTTTTGTTGTTCCAAGTGTGTTCAAAGATGGTTTTCTTATTTGTGTTCCCACATTGGTAACATCTACCACATGGGAAGGAATTCTCCTTTAGTGGACCCAATAGGTATTGGTTTTCTTGTGATCTTTCTAATTTCTTATTTCTGGTGTGTACAGGTTTGTCCCTCAATGTGAGATTGCATTTTGAGACAATTAGTGGAGAGGTGCTGAACCTTGTGTTGGAATGGGAGCCTGCCTGTATAATATGCCAGTTACTATGTACAATGTTCCTTATTTTCCCATTGAGATAACTGTATGTTATAGGTAATACTATTCTACGTGTTGTAGTCTTACTAGTGTTTTGCACTAGATACTTCTCTCATGGGATGTTGGTGACCTCCCTAATGGCACCTGCCACTAATTTGTGGCTATAGCCCCTTGAGGCAAAATGGTCCCCCATTTCATTAGCTACCCTCTCGAATTCTGTGGCTTCATCACAGTTCCTTCTTGCCTAATAATCTGGGATTTTGGGATACTCTCTTTCAGCATTGGATTGTGAAAACTACTATAATGAAGTGTAGAATTCTTATCTGTGTCTTTCCTATACAGTGTAGTATGAAGTCCTCCTTGGCATTTATAAATCAACAAATCCAAAAATGGCATTTTAGTTTCATCAGATGTCATAGTAAATGTCAGATTCTGGTTTCTAGAGTTTATGTAGGTATTAAATCGGTCTAGGTCTGCTTTATTACCTGTCCAGATTAAAAAGATGTTATCTATATATCGTTTCCAAAAAAAGATTTTCTCTTTGAACATATTCTCTCTAGGAGCTAGTATATATTTCTTTTCGAAGTCCCACATGTGTAGGTTTGCATATGATGGGTCCATGGTGCTCTCTATCGCCGTGCCTTTTACTTATAAGAAAAAATCTCCCTCATATTGGAAATAGTTTTTAGTTAGGACCAACTCAGCCAACTGAAAAATAAATTCTTTTGGTGGATGCATATCAGTTCTATCCTGTAAAGCTGTTAACATAGAGCATAGCCCTGCTTCATGTCCAATGCTAGTGTATAGGTCTTTGACATCAAATGTCACCTGTATTGTATTATCTAGATTTACCCCTTCCCTATTCACTCCCTGCATTAATTTTATAATGTGTGCTAAATCCTTCATGTATGTGTCCATTTTCAGAACTTCTGGTCTTAAAAAGTAATCTACATATTTTGAAATTGGTTCTAGTATCAAGTTAATGCCCAAGACTATCAGTATCCCTGGTGACTTCAAAGGATTTTTATGTACCTTTGATAAAACATAAAATGCTAGAACCCTTGAGTGTCCGAGTCATCATATTTTTCTCATCATCAGTAATCCAGCCCATCTGAACACCCAGTGTAAGATCTTTAATCTCTCTTGTATCTCACTGGTAGGGTCCTTGTCTAGTTTCCCATATCTCTCATCATCTAAGAGTTGTGACAGACATTCTTCTTTGTAGTCATCATACTTCCAAAGAATCAACCTCCCATTTATCTGCAGACTTGATTATGAGTGTTTAGTCTTTTCTAAATTATCTAGAATTGTTCTCTATTTCTGTATGAGATTCTTACAGTCTGGAAATAAACTATTGTTTTCCACCATCTGTTTTATCTCTTTACTAATTACTTTTATATAGGTTTCCGTTGTGTCAGAACCCTTGGTGGGGTGAATGTAGATTTGACCCCAAGAGCATGTTGTAACTGATGTTTTCTTTAGTTCTGGAGGTTTGTTACCCAACCAGTCTGCCAGCCTAAGTTTGTGGTAAAAACTATGCAGATCTACAGTACTTCTAAATTAAATGCATCAAATTTTGAAGTAGGTGAAAAGAAAGACCCGTTTTCAGTGTGTTCACCTCATCTTCTGTGATGTCCCTACCACTCAAATTAAAAATTAGTTTGTGCTCCTCTGTCTCCTTTCCCCTATACCACCTCTTCCTGCTCTTCCTCCTCTTTCACCTCTTCCATGACCCCTGTCTCTGGGCCCCATATGTTGATTTCCTGATAACGTCCACTCTGCCATTGTCTGTTGTGTAAATCGATCAGTGGTACAGTATGGGGATCTGAATGGCCTCCCTCAAATCTGATCCTCCCTGTGTCATATTTTGTTTTAAAAAGGACCTTGTTATCCCTTTGATTACGGATCGTCCATAGGCTGTGCAGACATAACTGTCTCCACTGTCTGAGTCTCCATAGTGACCAGTTTGTTGATAAGTGCCCTGTCTAAATGTTCCAGGTTTAAGATGCCAGCTATACAATCTGTTCTCACGGTAATCCCCGATGTCTCTTTTTAAATTTTATGAGCTTTTGTTGTCTTATGTAATCCTCATATTCTAATATCTCTTTCTTGATTTTTCGAAAGTCGCAGTGAATGCCTGCATCAGTACCCTCCCTTTGTACTCTTCTTTTATATCTTGTATCTCTTTTGCTAGTCTGTTACACTCTTTAATAATTGCCTCAATAAGGGCTAACATAAAGTCAGTAGAGCACTTATTCTTGATACCAATCCATTTCTCACTCAGTTCTACCATCATAAAACCGAGACTTGGTTCAATGAGAACCCTCAGACCCCACTGGAATACCTTTATTCTTTATGTATTCTCCAAAAGTGAGTGCATGCCATTACAACCTAATATCCTTTTGTTCTAAGTGTTGTATTTTGTTAAGTAATGTCTTATTATTTGTAGTGTTAGTCAATGTCTTGTCCTGTTGTAACAGGCTTAAAACTTGTGCCTGTTGTTCAGGTGTGAAATAGTATGTGAGATAAGTGGATTCTGACCCTTGATTAATCTCAGGAAATGGGCCTGCCTGTCCTTGTATTATATTGCTATTACTAGTCCCAGGGTTCATCCCGACTAGTAAAGAGGCTTTATGTTGAGTGTGGGAAAGGAAAGGAAAGGAAAGGAAAGGAAAGGAAAGGAAAGGAAAGGAAAGGAAAGGAAAGGGGAGAGAAATGAGAAGGAAGATGGTGTGTGGAAATAGATGGAATGGGGTAAAACTAGGTGCGATAACCCCCAGTGTAGATATGGTAATCTTACTTGCTCACAACTGAGTTAAGGTCTTGGGGTCCACTGAACTTGTGGTGGTCAACCAATTTGACCAAAACAGAGATGTCAGTTCAGGATGCCCCTGCTCTTAAATGAGCTCCAATGTATTTAAGCTTGGGTCATCCTGCAGTGACCAACTGAATCCATTCAAGAGATAAAATTAGGATGAACTCCACAAGATAAAAATCTTCAAAAGTTTATTATCAATGTATCAGACACCTTCCAATGGCTACGTTTCGTGGAGACAGCCACTTCATCAGGCCCACAGTGTTCCAAAATCTATTGAATAATACAAAAATATAACTTTCAGTACTTAGTATATTAGAGGAATACATAACTTCCCTTCAAACCACAACTACAACTGGTTGTACCACAATCTAATTATTTCCCCTCCCCAAAAAGAGTACCAACATTCTTGGGCAGATATTATTATCTTAATCAATTGATGTTCAATATATCTGAGTAGCCTGTCTGGGCCAGAACCAGTGGACATTGCAGGCATTACTTGAATAATTTTATAAAGACTCAACCACATTAACTGTTCATGGCTCCATACATTTCATTATTATTTTTATTCTTTTTTTAATAAAGTATCTGTTCTAAGCCCTCTATTCTTAGGCCAAAAGTACTGTCACAGAGTGGTGAAATATTACAAACTTCATATCTGAGAGAATATTACTTGTTTAGACTTTTGGCCTAAGAATAGAGGGCTAAGAACAGATACTTTAATAAAAGAACAAGCATTTTCAATGCCGAACGTTCAGCTGCAGGTATTTGCAGTGGTGTTTGGCATGTATGGTGCTTTACCCTAATGCCCTGTGCGCGATTGTTGTATTTGCACAATAAATTGTCAGCATGACCTTGTTGTTACCCCCATTGTGCGCCATATATGGAAACACATTTTGGGCAGGATGTGAAAAATGACAGCTGTACTGCTCATAAGGAAGTGTGGTAAAATGCCAATGTTGAAAATCTGGAATGGAAATATTGAAAATTCACAAACCTACGAGCGTGCGTGGGAACTGTGCAATGCACGCTCGTAAAACAGTCATTTTTAGGAATTTTTTCACCAAATTTTCAACATTGCCATTTTAAACCCTCTGCTAATGAACAGTGTCACTGTGATTTTCTTAATGTGTCCCATACACTAAGTTCGCACACCGACTGTGCCATTGTGCGCTACATGGGTGGAAACACGTTTTGGACAAGATGTGAAAAATGACAGCTGTAGTGCTCATGAGGAGGTGTGGTAAAATGGCAATGTTGAAAATCTGGAGTGCAAATATTGAAAATTAAATAGCGTCTGGCTGTGTGTAGGAACTGTAGCATGCTCTCGTAAAACAGTCATTTTTAGGAATTTTTTCACCAAATTTTCAACATAGCCATTTTAAGACCTCTGCTCATGAACAGTGTCACTGTGATTTTCTTAATGTGTTCCATACATTGATTTCACACACCGACTGTGCCATTCTGAGCTACATGGGTGGAAACACGTTTTCGGTGAGATGTGAAAAATGACAGCTGTACAACTCATAAGAAGGTGTGATAAAATGGCAATGTTGAAAATCTGGAGTGAAAATATTGAAAATTCGCAAACTTACAAGCCTGCGTAGGAACTACGTAATACACGCTCGTAAAACAGTCATTTTTTGGAATTTTTGCACCAAATTTTCAACATGGGGTTTTTGGGACCCCTTCTCATGAATGATGTCACTGACATGGCATTATTTGAGACCGAAGGGTGATTTCACACAGTGACTGTGCAGTGCCTGCGAAATCACCCTTCGGGCTTGAATAACGCCATGACAGTGACATCATTCATGAGAAGAGGTCCCAAAACCCCATGTTGAAAATTTGGTGCAAAAATTCCAAAATGACTCAGATATGCATAAGTTGAAACCCCCTATGTAGCCCATTATACAGCTTACCGACATTTCCCTCAGTTCGCTGCTCGCTTTGAAGAGTGCAGACGTGTTCCCGGTCCAATCGGAAGAGTCGTCACAACAGAGTCCGAGGTAAGTATGGGGTGGGGGTGTGTGGGGAGGCTGGTTGCGCAGTGGTGGGGTGCGGGTTGTGGGGGCTGGGAGACTCGCCGCGGGGACCATTTTATTTTACAGGTTTAAAAAAAAAGATGATGTGGGACGTTTGCCACACTGGGGTGGGCTCCCAGCATGGCAGAAGATGTGGGGGGGCGAGGCCGGCGGAGTTAGGCACCCCTGTCCAGCAAGCTTCTGCGGGGGGCGAGGAGCCAGCGGGGATTGGGCACCCCGTCGGCAAAACAAATGAGCGTTTTGCCACGCTGGGGTGGGCTCCCAGCATGGCAGCAGGATGGCAGGGGCCGTGGAGCCGATGGGGATTGGGCACTCGGTCGGCAACATCGCTGCCATGCTGGGGTGGCCTCAGCAGTGGCACGTAAAGCTTTGAGGGGCGTGCATGATGTGCACGTGGGGAGCATGTGACGTTAGTGAGGGACGGCGGCGGCGCCAGTATGGCAGCGGTGCTTTCCTTTGAAGCAGAGGAACACCGCTGTCATACTGAGCTCCTGCACCCATTGGTGCAGGACCACCACGCCTGCTCTAGGGAGCAGTTCATTGGATGGGAGAGGCACACCTCCAAGTATGCTACTCTCCCAAAACGTTCCTTGCGCATGATAATGAAATGTGTGGAGCCATGAACAGCTAATGTGGTTAAGTCTTTATAAAATTATTCAAGTAATGCCTGTGATGTCCACCCGGCTGTGGCCCAGACAGGCTACTTAGATATACTGAACATCAATTTATTAAGATAATAATATCTGCCCAGGAATGTTGGTACTCTCTTTGTGGCTACAAGTACTGACAGTACAATATTATTCTCAGTACTGGAGGTTATGGTGAAACCAAGTCAACCAATCGTGAGAAGACAGATAACTCAAACTTCAACAATGTATATAAAGTAGAAATAAATCAATCTGACTGTGTCTGTTGCTAGCAAGGTTCTGGACAATGTCTTACATTGAAATATTTAGTGGCAGCTGAAGAACAGTGGAGCTAGGGAACTGTGCTGCTAGCCTGGTGAGACACACGTAAAAAATTTAAGATTACAAGAGATTACCAGAGCCAAAGTGGGCTCAGATTTCTCAAATTCCAAGTCACATGTGTATAATATCAGGTGAACACAATCCAGTCTGTAAGGAGTGTTGGGGGTGCTGTAAAGAGATGCAAAGTGCAATTTAAAATTGGGAGGCATTCTAGAGAGGATGAAAGGCAATGACCCATTTTAATGTTTTGAGAAACTTCTTACTAAAGCAGTCGGCAGAGTTCATCCTCATAACAAAATTGAACTGGACCATGCTCATAGAGCTACCCTGAATCTGAATTACAAAGGTAAGTTCCCCCCCACACACTTGTATTTGTAAAGTCCCTCCATTATCAAAACAGAGATCAGATAATGAAGCAGGCTCATCTGAATAAAGGTTTGCAAACCCGGAACCTTAATATTGAAGTATAGCCTGATTTCCCACCAGAGATCCGAAAGAAAAAGAAAGCACGTGACAAAGCCCCACAGATGCTTCACGTTGAAGGTGTTCACTTCTCAGTACTATCCCCTGCTAGACTGAAAGTTTATTTACAAGGGAGACTATGCATCTTTACTGTACATATCTACTGGATGCAGAACATGCTATTTGAACTAGTTTTCAACCACAATGAATGGCAGCTTGTCATGCTTTGCCTCTCCACACCCTCAAACATAAGGAACAACACTCCAGCTCAGATAGACACAAGGGAACTTCAGAGACAAACTTTGATCTTATTTGGTCTGATTATGTGTCTGCTGGCTGCTCTGAAACAATCACTGAGGGTAAGCGGCTATAGGGAATTACTTCAAATAAAAGGAGGGAATCAAGATATAATTAAAGTAGTGGATAGAGGGCAACAATATAAAACATTACAAATCAAAGGATAAGATAGTAGGAATAAAAGGGGTGAGAGATTTGAATCAGATTTACTGTATTGTCTTCTGTTTTGCTATGTTCTTGTTTAACATACTAACATACTAAAATGCCAGCAAAATAGGCCTAACAGTCTTTCGTGTTTGCTCATTTGGTCAGCCCCCACCCTGGGAGCTGACCTTGCTGCCCTCACCCTCTCTGGCTTCTCCTTCCCAGTCCGGATATTCTCACTGCACTGGATTTTGCTTCCAGAACCCTTCCCTGTACCTGTCCACACCCCTCTTGAACCCCTCCGCCGTCACTGCCTCCACCAGCCCCCTAGGCAGTGCATTCCATGGCTCCACCACCCTCTCAGTGAAGTACCACCTCCTCCTTTCTCCCTGAGTCTCCCCCTTCCAGCTTCCACCCATGCCCTGTAGTTGTCCCCCCTCCTTCTTTTGGAGCACCCTGACTGCTCCTCCCTATTTCCCCTTCATGTACCTGAAGACCTCTATCATGTCCCACGGTCCTTCTCTCTTCCAGTGTGTACATATTTAGCTCTTGGACCCTCTCCCCATAGGTCCTGTCCCCCAAGCCTCAAATCATTTTGGTTGCCATCCTCTGGTTCTAATGTCCCTTTTTAAGTGTGGCCTCCAAAACTGCACACAGTACTCAAGGTGCTGCATCACCAAGCAGTTATACAGAGGGAGTATCACCTCCCTCCTTCTGGATGTGATCCCCCTAGCGATGCATCCCAGCATCCTGTTGGCCTTGGCTGCTTCCCTCCTAAAAGTGTCCGAGTTGTTCATCTTGACATCCGCCATCACCTTCCAGTCCATCTCAGCCATCAAGACTTGTAGCATCCCCGGCTGGTTCTCTGCTGTCTGCCACTCAGGGCAGTGATCATCTACGACTGCTGCTGGTCCTCCTCCTCAGCTCAGGACCTCAGCAGCTGTCCAAGCGTGTCCTGACACTATCCTCATGGGCATCAGCACATCAACCCTGCCAGCCTAATGATTCTAATCCCACAAGACACATGCACATTACAAACACAACACTGCCATGTCCACCGACAGACACTCACTCCGCCACTCGCCTGACACAGACAGACCTACTCAAATTTCCTGGCTTCCTCTCACTCTGTCTTGCTTCTACCTGGCCACCGCTCGGCCTGTGATCACTGATGTTCTTGGACCTCCTGGTTGGTGCTCCCTGACTTCCACCGTCTATGACTGCACTGCCTCTCAAGCTCTAAGCTATGAAGTCTGCTGCTCTTTCTGACCGCCAGTCTGCTGCTCAATAAAATACCGCTCTTTTTGTGCGCATGCGCATAAAATTTCCTAACGCTTCTGGGTGTGAGGGCTGGCATTGGACACACCCGTCGGCTATGACAGTTTTTGCCACGCTGGGGTGGGCTCCTAGCGTGGCACCTGGACAGCTTTTGTGGGGGGGGCATGGAGCCGACGGTGGATTGAGCACCCCCGTTGGCCGTACAGTGTGTGCGGGGGGGGAAGGAGCGCATCAGCACGCAATATGCATGCTTGCGTATGTGTGTGGGGGGGGAGCTCTGCTCACTGAAGTGGAGCTCTCCCTTTCAACTGTATGCCACTGCATTTTCAGCTTGTCATAGACAGCTGCAGCAGTGATTGGCAAACTGCGACCGCACCTGCAAACACACTGACTGAATTGGAAGAGAGGGTGCCACACCTCCGAAAACTCGGATGATGGCACTATGTTTCTTGCACATGCGTGCAAGCAACACAAAAAGGCTATGTTGGGCATGCTTTCTCAGGGATTTATTTAACGAGGACTAGGGGATTTGACGTATGAGGACAGACTTGAGGAGCTCTGCCTGTTTTCATTGGAGGAGAGGAGAGACGTGGGACATGATTGAGGTCTTCAAGTACCTCAAGGGAATAAATAGGGTAAACATGGAGGGGATCTTTAGACTAAAGCAGGGAGGTATCACCAGAGAGCATGGTTTTAAGTTGGAAGGTGAAAGGGTGAGGGGGGAAAAGAGGAGGAGGTTTTTCACTGAGAGGGTGGAGGACCCTTGGAATGCACTGCCTGGCGAGCTGGTTCAGAGATCCACAGTGGAGGGCTTCAAGAAAGGGTGCGACAGACACAGAAAGTGGATGTATCAGATGATGACCTGGGCCAGGGGGGTGGGGATGGATGATACGGGTTTCTGGAGCACAAGTGGGGGAAGGCCTCGGCATCCAACTAGGGATCTGAGGATCGAGCAGACTTGATAGACCGTAAGGCCTAATCTGCTGGCAATTAGTATGCTAGTAACTCAAAAAATTGATTAGCATTTTGCTCATAAAAGTGCTAAAACATTGTGAAAATGCATAACACTTGCCTCACTGTGTTTAACAAACATAACACTTCTAGAAAACCTATATAAATACTTTCTGTACAGTTAGCATTGTCCCAAGAAAAAAACTGCTAATCAATTATTTAAAACCCTGTTTCTCTGTGGCTCCAGTCCAAATTTAAATTTGTTGATGACATACAGGATCAGGGAGGGAAGCCACTATACCACCAGGGAAGGGGCATTATTATTAATTTACAATACAGGCAACATCGGGGATGGGTGCCACTATACCACCAGGGCAGGGGCGTTAGTGTTAATTATTAGTACGGGCAAGATTGGGATGGGGGGGCACTAGACTACCAGGGAGAGGTTCTGTTTATCTTTCCTTTGTACAGCCACATCAGGATTGGGGAGGGGGGGCCATGGCACATTGTTGCTACTGGGTCAACTCTCCTGGCTTTAACATTTCCAAGTACACTTAGACAAGCTCTGGCTGGTCTAACGGTACTTAGAAATTTCACCATGGGGAGTTTTCTGAATCCTGATTCTGAGGAACTGGCACCTCCATCTTCCACAAGACCCTGGCACCATGCTGCAGCCCAGTGTGTGGTGCAAGGGCAGTGCAACCCCATTGGGTGCACTGCAGGCTGCATGTGTTAGGTGCAGGTTGCATTCTGAATTGCTCCTAGGGCATCATTTGGTGCAAGAGGCATTTTGTGCCACTCATTAGGATGCAATTCCCTTGTGCCACCCAGAAACTTTGAGAACTGGGCCTTTTAGCTCTTCAGTGGGTGCAGAAATGTGCCCCCTAGTCCATCTCTTGGGAGCAGGTTGCAGCAGTGCTACCCCCCAGTTATGTCTCTCCCTTTGGTACAGTGATGTTATCCCTTAGGCCTTTCTTTTCTATGGGTTGAGATGTTGGCCAGAGCCCTGCCTGTCTTTCTCTGGTGGGTCCTGAGGAGGGAACAGCAGACTAGTCTGCAGCGGGGGGAGATTATGAGAGACCCATTCTGCACTAGTTCTCCAGATGTGGCAGTAGTTCCACACTGCAAGAGCTCCTCCTATGTTGCTTTTGAAGCTGAGTAGCAATGATGCTGTTGCCTTCTGGTTGTGTTTTTTATTTCAAAAGTTTAAATGCACGACTTTTCAATTTGGGATATACTGCAGAGTCTGAAGCACTGCCATCTTGCTTACAGTTGTCAGACTAACTGTAAATCTGAAGACGGAAAGGGTAGTTGTTGAACTGAGTGTCATAGTGGGTAGGAATGCTGACTGCCCTCCATGTTAGATGAGAGGCCTTCAGGCTGAATGGACTGCTAGGCTTTACACTTTTAGCAGCTCAGCTGACGCCCTGTCATCATCCCATCAAATATGCAGCAGGCAGTACAGTTGAAACGCAGTTGTTGGTACACTGCATATTGCCTTTAAACATGTATAATAAAAACTTTAGGAAATATGCTATTTACAGTCAACATTGTCACTACTCATGCTGGTATCATTACCTCCTTCACCCTTTTGCTAGAGCCCTCTGTTCCAGACATCTCTGATTACTGTATATGTCGTAAGCACCAGAAACACATACCTGCAGCAACATATTCCCCCGGACAGCAAACTTTGTGAGAGTAAGGGGAATAAATCTCAGGAATGTCTGAGGCTGAGAATGTCATTTGTGTCCTGAAGCAGACTTGACTGGACTCCTGTGCCACATTCTGACTCCTGGATGTGAGGTGGCTGTGACTGTCAAGCTTCAGCTGGGAAGAAGTTTGAAAACTGAGTTTTGAATACTATTGAAACTGTTTTTACGGATACTGCTCCTCTTGCCATATTTTTTCAGTCTGGCTTTAGTCTCATGGACCTTTTGCTCTATACAACATATTGCAATGGTTTGGTGCTAGCCTCACCTAGGAGTTATACCAGTAGTTCTGTTTTGTCACTACTTGTTGCAGGTAAAATGGGAAAATTGGGAAGTCCTGTCAAACTAACCTAATACAATATTACGACTGGGTAGCAAGAGAGCTAGATAGGGGCCATGCAGTGGATGTCCTCTACTTGGCTTTCAGCAAGGCCTTCTATTCAGTACCTCATGGGCAGCTTGGGGGGAAGCTAACTGGTTTGGGAGTCAGGGTGAAGATGGCAAACTGTATTATAGACTGGCTGTGTGGAGGGTACAACGAGTGGTGGTGGTGGTGTGGAATTCTCAACACCTAGACCAGTGATGAGGGGTGCCACAAGGCTCGGTGCTGGGCCCGGTGCTTTTGGGCTCTTCATCTTCGACATCGCCACGGAGTGGTGAGCAGGGTGAGTCTGTTCACAGACGATACCGAAACAGGTGAAGTAGTGGACAAGGAGGAGGATGGAAGCAACTGCAGGGGATCAACCAAACTGCAGGGAGTAGTCAGAGGTGGCAGATGGTATTCAATGCAAGAAGTGTAAGGTTATGCACTTTGTGGCAAAGAACCCAAGAAGAGAATACTGGTTGGGGGGTGAAGCTGGGGATCCCTGAGGAGCAGAAGGACCTAAGGGTGATGGTAACAGGGAGCATGAACAATTCTGCCCAATGCAGGAAAGCAGCAGCGAAGGCAAACAAGATATTGGGGTGTATAGCAAGGGGGTTCTCATCCAGGTGGAGAGAGGTCATTTTGCCCTTCTACAGATCACTGGTCAGGTCACACTTGGAGTACTGTGTGCAGTTCTGGAGGCCATACCTGAGGCAGGATATCAAGCCACTGGAGGGAGTGCAGCAGAGAGCAACAAGGATGATACAGGGACTGGAGGGGAGAGGCTATGAGAACAGGCTGAGGGGGCTTAATATGTACACCCTGGAGGAGGGGAGGGAAAGGGGAAATGTGATCACAACTTTCAAGTATGGGAGTGGAATCAACAAGGATGGAGCCGATGGGCTTTTAAACTGAGGAAGGGAAGGGACACTAGAGGACATGAGCTAAGATAGAGAGGGGGGAAGATTTAAGAGGGAAATGAGGAGAAGTGGAACACCCTATCAGAGAGGATGTTTTCATGCAAAACTGTGGGTAGCTTTAAAAGGGCATGGGACAGAGAACGGGAGAGTACAGGTGGGGGAGGCTGAGAACCGAGAACGGCCGAGGGAGGACAAAAGGGGAGGGGGTGGGGCAGTTGCAACTTAGGAAGCTAGCTGCACACTAGAGCAGACGTTAATAGACCAGGAGGTCTGTTTCTGCTGGCACATTAAGTATGTTTGTATCTGTTTACAAGTATAACAATTAAAGCAAACAAACATCCCTGAACTGGTCCAAAATGGCAAGATCAAGAGATTCATTTTGGGTTTTCCTCATGATCTTTGTCTGACCTTCTGCTGTGTAGAATATCAGACCACTGCTATTAGTGTAGTGCACAGTTACAGGAATATAGCATAATTTTCATTGCATGCTTGCTGCACTATACTGTAATTGTGCAAAAGCTACTTTGTCGCGTGCTTGCCTGTTGATTTAGGTTTTGTCAGTTTATTTGAGTTGGGGCTCTGCCCCCACACCCTGTTGTTTTTAACACAGGGTGGGGATGAAGCCCCAACTCAAGTAAACTAATAAAAACTAATCAACAGGCCAATGTGGTGTACAGCATGCCATAATTGGGCAAGTAGCGTAACTTAGGTGATACACTAATAGCAGAGGTCCAGTGGTGGTTAGTTTAACACCAACCCCAAATATAGGGACTGTATACTCCAGAGATCCTACGGAGGGGGGAGTGGCACTGACCTCTGACCCCTGGGACAGGGGCGGGCTTTGACCCCTGACCCTGGGCCCCACCAAAAATTTCACAAACCTGGCTCCTATGCCCTCTTACTCCACTAAGGAACAACTACTGCAGTTCTTCCAGAAAGGGGCTACATTTCTGGCATAGGCACTGTATCTCTGTCCATCAGGACTACTCAGTAAAATTAGACAAAAAAGGCAGAATTCTTGGAGGTGAGGCGCTCACTCCAGAAGATCAGAACCCACTACAGAATGTCCTACCCAGCAGTTTTAACATTGAATGAAATGAGGTATACTGCAAATTTACTGAACCCACAGAAACCACAGACTTTATACAATGAACATGGGGTGCTAAGAGGACATTAGCCACAACTGGATAAAATTCAGTAAATGTGAGAACAGCTCTCAGGACAATGCCCAGATGGATACAGCTCCATATTCCCAGCCCCTTCCCACTAGCTCAGCACCTCCGAGCAATGGCACAAAAGAGGAGCAGACACCTACTGGGACACTCAGGCCCAACAAAATAGCACCCCTCCACTGGCTTCCATCTCAGGAGTCAGAGTCATGGATCCAGAGCCTCTGCAGCTGAATCTACAGCACGGACTCTCCCTCCGAGCACTCTGCCCTTCCAAATCTCCTACCAGACAACACTATATTAGCTGGGAAGCCAGCAGCGAGTCCACAACATCAGACATAGTAATCCCCACTAGCAATCTGGGCTAATGCCTGAGAACACTGGGATGCTGAGCTGCAGCCCCTGAGATCGAGAGACTCACAGCATCATCAGCAGCAAAGCAATCAGACATCCTGGCAGATGTGATACAAGGCATAGGTACAATGTGCCACTACCCCCAGAGACTCAGATTGCTTTTTGCACCTCAGGGTTTGCCAAAGACTTGATCTAATGGTAACTATGTATTGCTGGCAAAATGAAAAGCATGATAAGAGCAGCGATTTCTCTGCTTTAGCTTTGCAGTTGTGTTAATATCTATAACTTAGAAGTAAATGGTATTCTACAGTAAGTTAAATACCCATTAGACCTACAGTCCCCCTCTTTCTTTCTCTGTTTTTGGTGGCACTCAACCCAATATAGAAGCATATAAGAAAATGGAATGCCCCTCCCCAATGAGTCGGGACCCAAGTGCCCCATGTTCCACTCGTGATGTTTTATATAGTTCTCACTGCCCAGAAGTTTACAGGCTAAACACCACTGCACAATTGTCCCTCTTCAGCCAAGCCTTTGTCCTTGATCAGTGCTCCTGACTTGGCAGCAGGATGGAGCTAGGGGAAGTTAATGACCTTAACACAATTGTCATGCTATCTTTCTACTCCAGCAATCTCCTTCTTACTTCTTTCTTTTCCCCCCAGCCCTAGCTCCATTTTAACCCCCCAACCCAAGTGAAACTTATATCTCCAGTTTCAGAGATCGCACAACCTACCCCTAGCCAGACAGATGACAACAGGGATCACAACTGCCTTAAGGAAAAGACTACCCTGATATACTTTCCCATAGTGACTCACCCCCGCAACCCGTGCAGCTCTAAAATGCATAAACTAAGCTGCTATGCATTCCTGCCCAGATACAGCTCACCTACATGCTTTTCTGTACTATAGTGGAGGGTTGAGTCACCTGTGGATGGAATGGGGAGGCTTCAATCCTTACGCCAGTACAGTAAATTAATGCATCATCTGAGATCAACTCCTTGCCCAGATGTGCTCCATGAGGCTGTTGCCAGGATATTGCAAGGGACAATTACATGACTACATTCTTGTGTACTGTTGGTTTGACTCCTACAGCTCCGACATGTTGACTCTTCTATACCCTAGCAACTGTAATTTAGATCCCACTACTGTGGAGGCTACCATGGATGCGGCACAGTACTATGCAGGTGCCGGAATTCTACAAACCTAAATGCTGAAGTGACCTTACATCACCCTCCTTATAAGAAAGGAATGAGTAGCCTCATGCAGAACCAGCCAAACTGCCAAACCATGGTATGGGACCAAGCATCTGTGCCTGTCTAAGTAACGTGCATTCTGCCCCAGCATGACAGTCTGGACTCTAAGCCTGTTCAGGCAGTGCTATTATGCACTTTAGGAAATATTATTCATCCAACTGCTGTCTGCAGTTTCTGATATCTGACTGGATTTAAAATCATATGCCAGAGACCCTGCAGCACTCTTACTTTTACAGAGGAAAAACATATAATGCATCTACACCACCCCATTCTGGCCACCTGATGCAATTCACCAGCATGTGCAGTACTCCTGATGGAACTAATATACACAAATGTATTTCTTGGAATGCTCAGGGCCTCAACTCCCCAATAAAAACCTAACAAATCCTTACACACCTCAGAAAAGAGCATTGTGACATTGCTTTCCTTCAGGAAATGCATTTGCCAGAACTAGGAACACGAAGCTCTCAAGTGAATGGGAGAGACAGGTTGTGGGTAGACTTTACCTTTCACTCAACCCCTCACAATATGAGCAGTAGACTAGATTTCTTCTTACACCCCATGCAGTCTATGCATGAAGTGGAAACACCTCCATTGAACACATCCTTATCTTGGATCATGCCTGTGTGCACCTCATGCTAAGGTGGGGTCAGGAAGCACCAAGGCCCCAATGTAGAGCCTGGACACCTTCTTGCTGTCACAAAAGTACTTTCAACAGCAGATCAAAAAGGAGATACAATTGTTCACCACTAATGAGTCCCCTGAAGTGTCAAAGGCAGTCCTTTGTGGTATGTTAAAAGCCTACCTCAGGGGGCGTATCATCAACTATGCAGCCCATGTTAAAAAACAGAGAGTTAAACAGCTCACTGATCTAGAACAAGCCCTTAAATCAAAGGAGAGGGAATATACTATCCCCCCCAGACCAATCCTTGCAATTGCATTGGGAAATGCTTCAGCAGAGATATAAAAATCAATTCATTAACCTCTTCCAACACTCAAAATGTAATGATGAGGACATCTCACAGATACTGGGAATCTGGTGACAGAGAGCAGGTAGGCTCTTGGCCTATCATGTTAAGTCCAGCAGGCTGCCAGGAATGTCGGCTCCCTTTCCTACAGTCAGGTGGTAATCAGTCAGTCTAAAGACATCTCAGAGGCCTTCTTACAGTAAGTTTCTATAAGGAGCTCTACTCCTCGCAGCAAGGAACCCAGCCCTTGAGCCTAAGAGTGTTCCTAGAAGGAATAACACCCCCTATCTAAGCTATCAGATACACAAGCTAACAAACTAGATTCCCCTATCACAATGCAAGAAGTGCAAGCTGCAATTAAGAACCTTCCTAAGAGAAAACCTCCCCGGCTGGATGGCTTCTAGGCTGAGTTTTATCAAACATTAATGCCAGTCATGGACCAGCGCCTCCATGCCACCCTATCAGAATTCCTATCCACAAGGACCCGCCCACACACCATGATTGAAACTCTGATCTCATTGTTAGTCAAGCTGGACAAGGATACACAATAACAAATTACCACCCAACCTCCTACTTAATGTAGATGTAAAGATACTTGCCAAGATTATGGCAGCCTTGCTAAAAGACCTTATTTCTCCATCTTGTTGACCATGACTAAGCAGGCTTCCTCAAAGGCCATATGACAATGGACAATATTAGAGCAGCCCTAAATTTCATCTGGGCATTCTCCAGGAGTAAGGTTCCAACTCTTTGGTTCACACAGATATGGAGAAGGCTTCCTGCTCTGTTGAATGAGATTACCTCTACCACGCCTATACAAGCAATGGGTATCGGGTCCACTTTTACAGTATGGGTAAGAGTCCTAGATTCCAGCCTCTTGACCAGATTGCTAGCTAATGGCACTGTATTTACTGCCTTCCAGCTCAAGAGGGGAACCAGACAAGGTTGAACCCCCTCTTGCTTTTCCTTATAGCAATGGAACCCCTACTGCGCAGACTTAGATACACACCAGCAGTAGAAGGAATTATAAGCAGAGGGGCTCAGGTTAAAACCCTAGCTTTTGCAGATGACTTACTACTCACAGTATCAAATCCCACAACCTCTCTGCCAACAGCGGTTCATGTCCTAAACAACTTCAGACTCTTGCCAAGCCTCAAGGCCAACTGGTCAAAAACTGAAGCCCTTCCCCTCAGTTCACTGACTCAAGAGGCAGCTATCCAATATCTGGGTATCAAATGGGTGCCTCTTCGTATAAAACATTACCAGTCAATACAGGCTTGTTACTGGACCTAAACCTGAAACCTCTCCTATCTGCTTTACAGACAGAGTTCCACAGATGGAAAAAACTTTGGCTTACTTCTGGTGGCAAGACTGCAGCATTCAAGATGCTGGCATTCCCCAGAATGTCATTCTAGCTCAACAACCTTCTAGTACCTATCTCACAGAAAATGTACATTCGTTTTGAAAAATTATTTGCCTTCCTCCCGTGGGAGGGTTAAAAACCATGCTTCAGCTTGCAAAAGCTGAGACCTCCAAAGAAACAAGGTGATTGGACCCTGCCGTGGCTATGGGCATACCACTAAGCAGCAGGAATTAGGCATAACCTGTTTTGGCTGCCCTGCAGTAGAAAACAAAGTTCACTTTGGCTGCAGCTTGAAGCAGACCGCTTCCCAAATCCACTCTGTGCGATACAGCATAAAGAAGGAAAATACAGTACCTCAGCTGCGAACTGCCCTCTCCTATACACCTGTTTTCCAGGCAATCATGGAATATCTACACCAATCAATATAAATGAAAGGCCACTCACCTAGGAAAGTGGGAACCACTGTGGCAAAACCCATACCTCACCACGGTAATAAACGGTGTATTGGCCCTCTTAAGAGGCCAAGGGATAACTACAGTGGGACACCTCTCAGACCCTCATGGGAGTCCTGGATTCTTTTGTAAGCCTTGCAAGACCTTTAATATCCCAAGGCAGAATTCTGTCACTAACCAGCTTAGAGCTGCAATTCTAGCAGAGCCCATACTACTACAGGAACCTTCAACCAACCCTCTCTGCAATGCATACAAAAGAACAGCAAATACTACCAGACTAAGGGGCAGAATCTATGATTGCCTACTAACACCCCACACCCTGCACTGCTGCACTGCAGAACTACCTGGAAAAAGAATGACAGCCTCCCATTTCTAAAGAATCTTTGGAAAGCAAGCTAAGAAGTGCACACTCTATTAAGGGACATGAGATATCAACTGATCTAAAAACAAATCCTCCACTGATGATACTGCACCTTGGAGGTACTGAAAAGGATTGAGCTTCTGTCTTCAAATCAGTGCTGGAGATGCCACAGGTAGAAAGGTTCTCTCATTCACATTCTTTGGTCCTGCCCAATACTTAGGCAATTCTGGACCCATGTGAGACACTTAAATAATTTAGTCTTGGGACTGGAGATCCAGCCAGACCTAACCTTCTGGCTGCTGGGAGGCTCACTTCACAACCAATATGCAACAAGGCACCACAGACTCTGGATTTTCACTGTAACATTGGAAGCTAAAAGACAAATTCTGCTTTAAATGGAGAACTGACACTCCCCTTTTGTTTTAAGAATGCCTTGTTCCCTTGCTAATCTGACAGAATACAAGAGACTTACTCATGTGGCCAACCATAAAATACATAGGTTTCCCTCTATAAGATGTAGCTCAAGTGCCATGTGCCAATGGTCTACTACCCCTGCCTGTTGGCCCTCTAACAAGTTAAGGGGCCTAGGTCCTGCTATGGTGGTGTTTGGGGGTTCTATACCAAAGTTATAATAAATAGTGTGGTGCCTCCATCCAGAGTAAGTTAGAAGTGGGTCAGGTGACTGGCTGGCACAGCCCTTGGTATGCTGCACCTACCCACCGCCCCTACTAACCACCCCACACACTGGTTACCCAGCAGTTCTTTAACACCATAAACCATGAACTAGTAATAATCTGACAGACACAGAAATACCTTGTATGTAGCAATTTCAAATAGTAAATCACAGCTTTATTGGAGGTAAGAATTAGGATGGGGTATCTGGATGAGGGATATCTGTGGGTTAGCAGATTTAACAGGTCATGAGCAACTTGGGCCTGAAGGCCAAACACACCCCAGGCTGCCCAACCCCACTGGTATCAGTGTTTTACTCTAAAAGTTCTGGGTACCCACTGTACAGTCTCGCTCAGCCGGTCAGCCCTCTAATCCCAAAGTGCCAACCTCTGAGCGATGATTTGTGTACAGAGCAGAGCAAGGTAGCCCTCTTGTCTGTTTTGTGGGTTCAAGTTGCCTTAGTCTCAAACTCTGGAAGGATTCAAACTGATAACCTATGGTTAGCATACCCAATTATCAGCTCAGATAATTCTGTCTTCAGGGGCCAGATATCTTTGCCTATGGGCACTAACCAGGTCTTTCAAATGAACCCTTAGAACTCTATGCAAGACTTTAGAGAACTCTATCCATTTCCCAGTTTGGTATACAATAAGCCCATACACAGTGTACTTATAACCTTTAAAAGCTCCACTTAAAATAAAAAGAAATGTCAAGGCACTCCAGCAATTTTGTTTGTAAAAAAATATCTTTACTTTAAAAATATCAAAACAGAACAATAAATACAGAACAAATATATATCCCAACACATACAGCCTTAAAACAAACAGGTAAAAAAGTACAGTTCCTACAATTTATAACTTCAAACTAATCTAAGCTAATGCTTACTTTCTTCAGTGCTTTTAGGGTCTCTCTTCTCTCAGTCAGAAATATTTTCTTGAGTCTCTCTGTCATGTTCTCTCAGCAGTTAAACACACTTCTGAGCCAGCCTTCTCATGAGGTCACTAACTCTGCCTTGGTGTATCAAAATCTATATTTTACAATACAGGGTCTCCAAATTAAATATTTAAAAAAACATGTGAGGACCTCACTGACTTTCCTCTCCACAGGTTAACTGGTCAGAACTGGTTTTTGCTCTGCTACACATACATCTCAAACGTTTCTTTGATCTAAGTCACTGCATTCAAAACAAAAGTGTATTTGCCTCTTTAATCCCATCTGGACCTTGGAATCTACATGTCAGGTCTCTCTGATGTAATTCAAGGGTTCCCCGGGAAATGTATATTGGACCTTCCAAATCCATCTGGGTCCTCCCTGGCTCAGACATCAAAGCTTTTCAATGTCCATTCTGGCCTCTCTCCAATGCCCCTCCCCACAAGTCCTTCCTGGTAACCATGCAAGTCAAAGGATCTCCCTGAGGGCATTATGAATGGCTAATCTTATTTCCTGGGATGAAAGCAAATTGACAAAGTGTAACCACCTTGTTACCCAGGGTTACTAGAATCCCAGTAAGACCTAGTGGTAGGCAGGGAAGGCAGCTTGTGAAACTCCAGTAAAATGGGTTTCACACTGTCTCACTCTGTTCTCAGTCTCAGCTGAGACTGAGGGATGACATCACCAATAGAACTTCGCAGCTGCATAAGCCACATCGAATCTGCAGCAAAGGTAGTTAGATAGAACGTTGGGAGTTTTCAAAGTGAGAGTCTGCAGTTTGGCTGGAGGAGTGAAGTTGTACTCAAGTGGTGGAGACCGCTGTTCGGGTCTCAGTGTCCCCTCCCTCCGGGGATGGGGAATGTAAAGATTCCCAGCAGATTCCTGGGGCAATCCCTTAATTCTGCTAAGTGGAGAAAGCTGCCTGTTTAGTCCAGGATTTATTTTGGAAGATGGAAGATTTGTGAGTCGCCTGTGGGGCACCTGCAACTTAAGGGTGAGTGTCTGCTCTGGCTAAAAGGGCATATGTTGTCTTTACCCTGGGACTTGTATGAAAATCTAGGGATTGAACTACATATTGGGAAGCCTAGAGAAATGGGCCAAGCAAGTAAAAGTAGTGTCAAATCCCAGAGTTTTATGAGATGCTAATAATATGTAGAGGAGATGTGACAGACGTCTACCTTTAATCTACATTTCAAAGTTCAGTAAAGGAATTATTCAGTTTTTCCAGAGAAATGGCCGGGTATGGGCTGTGGGAGCTGGAGGTGGGTGGCCCCCCATCTTTAGTGACCAGGTCCACCTCTACGGATTTCTTCTGTGGTTTCTACTTTGACTCAGGCACTTGGCCAGTAATGGGAAGTACCCAGATGTGGGATTGTAAGGAAAATTCTCTCTAGAATTACTTGAGACTCTAGTGTGGTGTGGGGAGCCACAACAGGGTAATTAGTTCATTCTTCAATGGACTGCGAATGGGATAATTGCTTCATTCTTTAAATGGACCGCGGATCAAGTGGCGGCGGGGGACCGAGCCCGTGGGGAAAACCCAAGTGTGTACAAGTCGGTCTGTGTACCCAAAGCTGCGTGCAAGTCTGGGCTGTGTGCCTGGTGGGTTCAGAGCCTGAGGGCTGAAATGGTGATAAAGTGTTCTGTAGTCTCTAATCTGCATTACCAGGAAATGTAGCCCCATGGAGTCCGTCTATCTTTGTTTGTTCAGCTAGTATGTGAATAAAAGCCACACTGAAGAATCCCATTCCTGGTTCTGGACATTACAGTTATTGCTTCCTGTGTTCGGATTTACTTGGGTGCCCCTGTGCAGAGTAGCCAAACCTAGGTCCTCCTGTGCCAAGTAACCTCATCCTCCCTGAACCCAGTCCCCACCAGGTACTGCTGTCAGCTTCAACAGCATGCCACCTGTCATTTTGGCAAAAAGGCAGGGGTGAAGGGTTACAAAATTGGAGACACTGCTTTGGATTTTGTTCTGGGAGGAAGGTGCTTGGGCAAGGGGGCTAGCATTTTGGCTATCTGGCAGTGGGTAGCCCAAAAAGCTGAAGCAATTTCCTTAGTGTGTTGCTGTGTGCTGTGGATCTTGTGCTGCTGTTTAAAAATGCCAACTGTTTTACCATGGAGCAGTAAAGCCAAAGAGTGTGCCCTTGTCCTGCATCAAAATAGTTTACAGCATTTTTGCCTGCTTTAAAATGAACTGTTGTGAAGAAAAGTGTGGAAGACTAGGGGTAGCAACAGGAAAATTGTGCCCTGGACATTTGAAATGCTTTTAAAATTAACTGTTGTGAAGAAAAGCGTGGAAGACTAGGGGTAGCAACAGGAGAATTGAGCCCTGGACGTTTGAAATGCTTTTAAAATGAACTGTTGTGAAGAAAAGTGTGGAAGACTAGGGGTAGCAACAGGAAAATTGTGCCCTGGACGTTGGAAATGCTTTTTGAAATGTCTGAGAGACTGCAGAGTAAATGACTATGTTAAATGGCTGAAATGGGCTCCCGCCGTGGAGTCAGTTGAAAAAAAAAAAAAGTTGCATTCTGCAGTTTAAATTTGCCTGCTCGACTATCGCCGTGAGGAGAAGAGCCCTCGCAAGGAAGAAGAGGCTCATTTGCATGGCGTCGTGTGGTTGGTCAGGCTGCAATCAGTCCTGCCCCTCAGCCAGCTCTACAGAGACTGCCCCAGCATTCGAGAGGGAGTGAGAGTGGAGTGCGTGTACTGGCAGTGGAGGAGCATTGTGGAGTGTTAAAATCGCTGTAAACAGTTTAAAAATAGACCATTTAGTTTAAAATCAGGCTCAACCCGCTAATCGATCGTCCAAATTGCAAGTTTGGTGGTTGAAAAGACGATTGGCAGGACTGCCTGCCCGTTTCTGTTCTGAGGCCTCCAAGAACTGGCTGCAGGCTGTTTTTCCCCATCGCAGCAAGCTGCTACTGATAACAGTAAGTAACCATCCTAAAACTGCTCAAACAGTGATTTTCAGCCATATGCCATATAAATGTGTGTGCAGCAGTGTAGTCGCTTTGCAAGTAACGACTGTGTAAAGTCCTGCCAGCAAGTGCAAGTCTGTTAAGCCATTGACTGTGTGCATAGTAATGAATTTAGCCTCAGTTTAAAGTTTGCAGCCAGAGCGAGACTGTGGGTTGTAGCAAAGTGCAGCACTAGAAATACAGGCAATCCTGTGCTAAAAACCTGAAGCTTTAAGGGACTGTGAAAAAAAAAAAAATGTTACCAGCATGTAAAAAGTCTGTGGAAAATCCTGCAAATGTGTTTAAAGCAAGAACAGAGCAAGTTGTGCAGTTTGAGCAAAAGTTATCAGTAGTTTGTGTAAATCGGGTGTGCAGTGGCTTGACCCAGATTCTAAATGTTGATGTACAGGAGTGCTGCCGCCGCCATTACAGGGTGGGGTAGTAAAGTAAATATAGCAGCAGAGGAGCCATTTTACAGCTAAAGAGTGTGTTCAGTAAAGTTGGGACTCTCAGTTACAGTGAACTTTTGTTTATTTTTCTGCAGTTATGGCCTCAGGACCAGCTCGTTACCGGATCATGCCGGGTTGCAGTAACAACAGCAGTAAATAGACTGAGGGATATTGAAAAGTGGTACTATGGAGGAAACTGCCTCCTCATGTGGCGATTCCTAATTTTCCAGTGCATGTATGTCAAATATGCTTGAGAGCTGGAAGGGCGTCTTCATGATTCCTCACTGTGCTGGATGCCTAGAAAACTATGGCTTGTATAAAGTGCCTCAAATTTGTTTGGCTCCCACATGGACAAAGGTTCAGGAATCTGCAGTTGGCAGCACACAGCACCAGGCGGAGCCTGTGGAGGAAGGCCCCTCAGGGGAGTGTGGCACTAAGCTAGAGGGTGCAGAGTTAGAGACAGAACCAGAAGTTGAAGTTTCGGATGCTGGATCCCAGACGGAAAGTTCGGATAAAGCATCAATAGACCCCTGGGGGGGGGGGGCTAGCCCAAATCTCTTAGGTGAAGATGAGATATGGGAGGCCTTTGAGTGTGAGGTGTCGACCTCCGCGCCTAGTGATGAGTGGATAGTCTCAGGGGTGAGAACAACTGCTCACTCCTGGGCTCAGATCCTCAGTGAAGAGGAAGATGAGGGGGAACCTATGTGGCCTTGTGAAAAAGGAACGGGTACACAGCCTCAAGATCTTGCCTCGGAGGAATGTATGGAAGAAAGTGGTGATGCCACTGCCCTGGCTTCACAAGAGGAAGAAGTCAGGGATCCGTTTCTAATTTCTTTAAGGATGCGAAGCTGGCAGAACCAGGACTGGCCACTCCCAAGCCAGGCCAGCGGTCTCAGATTGACCAAAGCAAGTAAAGAGGAGAGACTGATTCGTAGAAAGGCAAATGAGATCTATGGTATGACCTTTCCTACCTTTCCTCAGAAAGTCTGGGAGGAGATTGAGAACTGCAGGAAATCCTGGATCTGGGATGAAGCAATGAAAAATGTGCATCCTGGGGCCAACAAGCATGTAAAGAATAGACTGTTCCATGAAAAGTATACCCAGTGGAAGAGAGGCAGGACACTGTTTATAGACAGAGTGAGAATAGTGGACGGAGCGGGATGTGAAATCTCCCACTGTGTAAATTATGTGCGCCCAGATGGGGTAATAATTCAAGCTCCTGACCCCCAGTACTATTGGCCTCAGTGCAAGGACCTCTCAGCAAATGTGCCCGTGCCTACAAAATGGAGAGCCGAGCAGTGGTAGTCAATATTGCCACACCAGACTGTGAAGTTCCTTTATTGATTTGCTAATATGAATATCCAGGACTCAGGTGCCCCACATTCATCAGTCTACAGTGTACTGTCCTTTCCAGAAACCATCGACTGGCCCATCAGATGACTTCAGATCCAGAGGACACCAGCCCAGCTGTATCCTGTTCAGCGCCTGGTAATCGGATGACGTCAGACCAGCTGTTTTCTTTTTGTTCCTGTTCTAAGGTTCCATCTCCAGAGATGACATCAGCCTAGCTGTTCCCAGGTGTGCCCTCCTGTGGTTCCCGGAAGATGTCCACCCAGCTGTATCGGAAGAAATGCTGCCAGGGAGAGTCTTCGTCAGAGGTGCAGGTCGGTTAAGAATTTCGTACTACAAGTGGCTGGTAAGTCCGAACTTTTCTATCTTTATGACATTGCAGTACACACCCTACACTAACAGACTTCAAAATGTGTGAACTGTCCGCAAAGACTCTCCCCTTCGGGACTTTGGCCTGTTAGAAGTGTGCTTCACCAGGCTTCGGCCCAGGAGAGACTCTTTATTGGACTAGCCTTCAGGCATTGTGGTCATTAGTTGGGACTTTTAGGGCACTCCATCCCCCCAAATGTGTATTGTAAATAATGTCGTTGTTTTCTAATGTAAATACTGTTTTTCTACCTTTTTTCTAAAAAAAATCTTTTTGGGATTCTGCAGTGTTTTGATGGTAGGGGTTTAGGTAGACTATGTATGCAGATTAGGAGTGTGTTTTGTCTTTCTTTTTCTTACAGGTGTTCCTGGGAAGACCGAAGAGAAGACAAGAAGAGGAGGAGGGGCTCATCGGAGTTCCTTGGCAGTGCTTTATTGTGTTTAGAAATTTAAAGTACTGTGGTGTTATTGTTATGGTTACTGTATTAACCCTTTCCTTCCACAGGTGTGGTTGTGGGGGTAGGGAGGAGGCAGTAATGTTGGTATTTTAATGGTGTGGTTGCAGGTTGCCCAAGGTCGGGGAGGTCCCGGGTTGTTTTGTTTGGGGTATTAGGTTAAAGGCAGATAGGTTTTCCCTAGAGGGTTGGGGGGATAGACAGGCTGTGGTCCTGAGTGGCCATTGGGACCGCAGTGCTGATCTATCAGGGCTATGCTCTGGATAGTTCTACCAGAGCCACTGGGTGTCCATAGTAAGTGGATAGAGTAGAGGCTGATATGTCAGCTAAAGGCCTCTAGGCCCTTAGTGTTACCTGCCTGTGCTTGCACATGGTAGGAGGGAGCCTGATCACCCCCCTCCGAAGGTAGCACATAGGGTGGGATGGCCTAAGGCCGGGTAAATAATGACTGCGGACAGTCATTTTCCTGGTCAAGGGCGAGTGTAACCCCCTTGTTACTCGTGGTTACTAGAATCCCAGTAAGACCTAGTGGTAGGCAAGGAAGGCAGCTTGTGAAACTCCAGTTAAATGGGTTTCACACTGTCTCACTCTGTTCTCAGTCTCAGTTGAGACTGAGGGATGACATCACCAATAGAACTTTCGCAGCTGCATAAGCTACATTGGAATCTGCAGCAAAGGGAGTTAGAACGTTGGGAGTTTTCAAAGTGAGAGTCTGCAGTTTGGCTGGAGGAATGAAGCTGTACTCAAGTGGTGGAGACCGCTGTTCGGGTCTCAGTGCCCCCTCCCTCCGGGGGGGGATGTAAAGATTCCCAGCAGATTCCTGGGGCAATCCCCTTAATTCTGCTAAGTGGAAGAAAAGCTGCCTGTTTAGTTCAGGATTTATTTTGGAAGATGGAAGATTTGTGAGTCGCCTGTGGGGCACCTGCAACTTAAGGGTGGGTGTCTGCTCTGGCTAAAAGGGCATATGTTTTCTTCACCCTGGGACTTGTGTGAAAATCTAGGGATTGAACTACATATTGAGAAGCCTAGAGAAATGGGCCAAGCAAGTAAAAGTAGTGTCAAATCCCAGAGTTTTGTGAGATGCTAATAATATGTAGAGGAGATGTGACAGGCGTCTACCATAATTTACATTTCAAAAGTTCAGTAAAAGGAATTATTCAGTTTTCAGAGAAATGGCCGGGTATGGGCTGTGGGAGCTGGAGGTGGGTGGCCCCCATCTTTAGTGACCAGGTCCACCTCTCACAGTTCTTCTGTGGTTTCTACTTGACTCAGACACTTGGTCAGTGATGGAAGTACCCAGACATGGGATTATAAGGAAAATTCTCTCTAGGAGTTGCAGACTCTAGTGTGGTGTGGGGAGCCACGACAGGGTAATTGGTTCATTCTTCCAATAGACCGTGAATGGGATAATTGGTTCATTCTTCCAATGGACGTGGATCAAGTAGTAGCCAGGGGGCGGGCCGTGGGGAAGCAAGTGTGTACAAGTCGGTCTGTGTACCCAAAGCTGCGTGCAAGTCCAGGCTGTGTACCTGTGGGTTCAGAGCCTGAGGGCTGGAAATGGTGATAAAGTGTTCTGTAGTCTCTAATCTGCATTACCAGAAATGTAGCCCCATGGGGGTCCGTCTATGCTTTGTTTGTTCAGCTAGTATGTGAATAAAAGCCACACTGAAGAATCCCATTCCTGGTTCTGGACATTACAGTTATTGCTTCCTGTATTCAGATTTACTTGGGTGCCCCTGTGCAGAGTAGCCAAACCTAGGTCCCCCTGTGCCGAGTAACCTCATCCTCCCCAAACCCAGTCCCCACCAGGTACTGCTGTCAGCTTCAACAGCATGCCACCTGTCGTTTTGGCAAAAAGGCAGGGGTGAGGTGTTACAAAAGTAATTGCACCCCAGATCTCTGCAGTTTAAAATACCTCCTGTCCTTTGAACTTATCCCTGGGGGGTCTTAATGCGTCAGTTCCAGTAAAACAGTAATTTCCTTGAGCTGACCTTCCCATCACATATTTTATATGTAATCAAAAAAAATTAATACAGCACTCAAGCGCTCAGAGCTGGCTGTCTCGTCACACACACTAGTTGCAGGCCTGGACATTACCATGGGTTGCCTGGCTATTGGGACCCTAGGAAGGTTGGAAGAAATAAAGTTAAATTCAAACTGTACATTCCTTTTTCTAATCCCAGGAGCAAGTCCTGGGTACTCACAGTTGCAGCTCTATAAAAAGTGCCTCAAGGCAGGATCCTTCACCAGACTGGGAGTGAGGTGCTCCATCAACAAAATACAGCAATGAGCAACAAGATAGTGGTGATCTCTCTTAGAAGGCTGGATCTTGATTGAAGGTCTTGCAGCTTGTCCCTTTGATTGAAGATCTGGCTGCTTGTCACCTTCAGCCTCTTCTGGCCCATTGCAGAGCTTGAATGCAGGTTCACACCAGCCTCAGAAGGCCGTGACCTGGGAATGGCTTCACAGTCCAGCTCCCCACAAGGGTCATAGGTGCCTTAGCACCCCAGCAAGTGCCGGTGACCTCCTGAGACCATAACCTCCTCTTGGAAGAGGTTAGCAAGTTCCCTTCCTGGCTCTGTAGAGTGTCTCCAAAGAAGCAGAGTTCACTCTGATCCTGTGCTAACTCAGCAATTCCAGGGGTAGCCAGGCAATTCTCAGTTTCACAATGCCAGGGCCGGTTGGCCACCGAATTGTAGTTTCTTAGAACAGCTCCGATTCACACGGTAAGGTACAACAGCAGCAGCTATTATGAAACATGCAAGTACCTGCTCACCATTCCTCACACAGTCTCTGACTGTCCAAACAACTTCCAAGCGCAGCTTCAGCAGGCACACAGCTCTCCGCCAGTTGGTTCAGTTCACAAAGCAGATCTCCAAAGCCTGGCAAGTAGCCCTTTCCTGAGACGTTTGGCCTCTTCAAGCATCTCTCCAAGCTTTCAGCTTTCAGTGCAGGATTTCTGCAGAAGCTATACTCTCCACACAAAGCAGCACAGTTCTAAATACCTGGAGAGTTCCCAGAGACAACTAACTCTTGCTCTCTCTTCCTCTGGCAGAATCACTTTTTCCAACAGGTCATAGTATAAATTTATGAAAAAAGGGCTGCTAGGGATTTGATAGTACCTAAAGAAACAAATAGCTTTAGCAGAATGATGTTTCAGTACAAAGCCACCAATAACTGGAATGAGCTTTTCCCTGATCTTAAAAATCTGGAAATTTCATCAACTGCTTTCAAGACAGCTATGAAATTGGAATTAACATTATGATGTGACTGTTTTAAATGAGACTATATTATTTACATGAAATGGATATGCCTTTGAATATGTGTACTGTATAATTGTTTATGGATCTGGACTTTTCCTGTATTTATCTATGTGTTGCTATTTTCTACTGTAACATTAGATGATTTAATTTAACAGGTACACCTTGTAAAAAGGGTATTTACAACCTTAATGGTGAAATCTCCATATAAATAAATTTTTACTACTACTACTACTAACAGCAAAATCCAATGCCAGGCCTGTGAAAGGCCCTGGACAATTATCAACTAGCCCATATAGTTCCTCCTGATCTGATCAGAGTCTGGGAAAGTCTGGCTCAAACCCAGAAAGTCCTTGGGTTTTCACTCGAGATTACAGCCTCCTGACTGGCTGTCCCTTGCTGTCCATCAAAGTTACGACTTTTGAGCCCTCTGATTGCCTGGGACTCTTGGCACCTGAAAATAGTAAGCTTCTTCTCCCAGGAGCCTGGGTCCAACTTTAGGTGCCTAAACACAGGATTGGCTACTGATAGGGGTCAAAGTAGCACAAACATGGCAGCCCCTATTCAGCCCCATCGCTGTCTCATAGCAGTCCCCACTTAAGTGCCCATTTCAGACACAGCATTACCTTTGAAATCAAATTTCTCAGCATATTATAAAGGCCCTGCCCTCTGTTAAGTGTCTGTACAATTGCTTTTAGGGAGTACCTCTGGAGCCCGTCGCTAGCTCCGATTCTTAGAGTCCCTAGAGTAGCGACAGCCTCATTAATATTCATGAGGTGCATGCATATTTAAATTCCCCATTGTTTTTACAGCGCTTCCTAGCGCTTTTCCCAAACTCCATGGCCGCTTCTGACCAGCCTCCCTCAGGTGTCCGACCCCATTTAGACAAACAAGAGGGTCAGGATCACCGGGAGGCATTTGGGCGGCAGCGAGAATGGCCAAAAGGACAGCTGCCTAAATGGCTGGGCTGGCGCCTACTGTGCATGCCTGGTGGTGCCGAGGGTTGAGGCGCTGGACAGCACACCTTGGGGCCACGCCAGCGACTCGAGTTCAGGAATGGGCTCGGGACGCTGGGAGTTGGCAGGGGAAGGAGAGGATTGAGCATCCATAGGGACTGCTCTCCTCTCCTGAGGCGGGTAGTGGGTTGGCGTCACTCGGTAGTGGCCCCTAGTGGAGACCAGGAGCACTACTGTAGCAACGCGTGGGGAACAGTGGAGAAAAGCGGAAATCCACCTCTCGACCGACCGGATGATGGCTGCCGATCCTCCTTTCCTGCCAATGCCATGAAAGAGCCTCCTCCACTTCAGCAGCACTGTGGGGCCAAGTATGTGCTGGTTGCCCCCCTGGTGCCTTCCCCCTCGGAGGAGGGGGACCCGACCAGCGAAGGGTTACGCTTGGGTTTATTCATTACAAATCGGGTTTATTTATTCATTACAAATCGGGTTTACAACCTTGAGTCAGAGACTCATTTACAAAGGCAGCACTCGTCGGTGGGGAGGCAGACATCAAGACAGTTATTACAGTGCAGATTAAAACAGAGGATAACATTACAGGTGCAGTAAAAGGAACATTTAACATAGATACATTTAGGTTACATAATGTAGTAGTTTGTATGTTACTTAGGTTACATAATGTTACAAAATTGTGAGTGACACTCATGGATATAGTAGGTCCTCAGAGAAGACAGCGGGTTACATCCCTGTTTGGACCTAGTAGGGAAGGAGTGGGTCCGGGGAAGGAGAGGCTGTCCAGTGGATGTTGTCGAGCCAGGGGGCAAGGCAGGTGGGTACCACAGGTTACAACAGGAGGTTAGTTGCACCTACAACAGCGGATATTAAAGATATAGTTCCTAAGGGCTGTTTTGAAGGAGCCAATTTTTGGCAAGTTGGAGATGCAGCTAGGGAGGAGTTGAACCAGGTGGGGCTCGGTAGAGGAAGGATCTCTGGGCAAGAGAGGTCTTGGTTCTGGGCACCTTGAAAGTGGCCTTAACAGAGCTATGGGTGGTGACAGATGATGATGACTGCTGTAGGGAGGTGGAGACCCCGGGGGAGAGTCCTAGCGGTGATTTCTTAGCGAGAAGGCAGGTCTGGTAGAGCAGTCACTCCTCAAAGTTGAGCAGATTGGTGGTAGTATACAGAAGGCAGGTGTGAGTTCAGCTGGGGGCACCGGTCAGGAGCCTACAGGCCTTATTGATGAAGAGTTGGATTTTGGAGACGGCAGTGTTGTCAGCTGCGGCATAGATGGACAAGCCATAGTCCATGAGGGACAAGATGGAGGAGGTGATGGCCAGCATAAGGGCAAACCTGCTACAGACAGTCCCTGTGCCAGTATAGCAAGCCAATCTGAGAGTTAATGGCGGCTGACAGGGCATTAATGTGGGTGTGGAAGGAGAGGGCAGTATCGAACGTGATGCCTAAGTACTTGTATGTGGTCACTTTTTCTAGCGGGTGCAGAGTGCTGGGGATAATCAAGAGGGGGATATTTTTAGTTTTATTTTGGTGGTGGGAGAAGAGCATTGATTTGGTTTTCTTTAGGTTAATGACCAGTCTGAGGTCGCCGAACCACCTTTCGGCTTGGTTGTAAGCTTGCTGGAGGGATAGTTGGAGGGAGGTGGGATTGGGATGTGAGGCAACTAGGGCTGCATCATCGGTGTAGAGGAGCATTTTACCAGTACATGAGCTGGGGAGGGTGTTGAGATAGAGACTAAAAAGTATTGGACCCAGGATGGAGCCCTGAGGGACCCCGGAGCAAACAGAAAGAGTGCTGGACAGGGAGCCGCTGATCTTGACACGCTGGGATCTAGCAGAGAGGTAGCAAGAGAACCAGGAAATGGGACCGCCAGAGAAGCCAAGTTGGTGGAGTGAGTCAAGTAGAAGGGGATGACAGACTGTGTCAAAGGCCTTAGCAAGGTCAATGAACACTGCTCCTGCAAGGCTGCCAGAGTCAAGAGCAGCATGCAGGTGTTGGGAGAATTCCAGGAGAGCCATGGTTGTACTGTGCCCTGGGCGGAAACCGTGCTGCTCTGGGCACATAATGTCGTACTTGGTTAGGTATTCAGAGAGCTGGATCAACACCACTTTTTCAAGGGCTTTAGAGAGTGGGGAGAGGATGGAGATCGGCCGGTAATTGTTGGGGATGGACTGGTCCCCAATCTTATGTATGGGTGTGATTTCAGCAGTTTTCCAAGCACTTGGGAACTGACCCAGGCATAGAGACCGGTTTAGAAGGTCAGTCAGGGGACTAGGACTTCGTCCAAGACCATACGGAGGATCCTGGAGTCGAGGGGGTCACTGCTGGGGTTATTGCTGCCTAAGGCTTTTAGCAGGTGTGGCCTGGCTTCTTGGGGGATAGTGCGCAGGTAGAATGGTGGGCGATGCAGGACCAGAGGGAGAGAGGTGGGGATTTGGTCAAAGAAGCTGCTGGGGAGGACCAAGCTTAGGTCAGAGAAGGCAGTGTTAAGGTAATCGGCTATAAGGAGTGGATCTGTGGTGGGGGTGCCATTGATGGAGAGCTGAGTTGGTGGGGGGGAGCGGGACTTCCCATTTAGCACTTTCATATTATCCCAGAAGGTCCGGGCTGAACCCCAAGTGGAAGCGAGGGTGGTCTGGTAGTGCTCTGCCTTGGCCCGCCTAATGGCCCAAGTGCACGCATTGCATTCTGCGTTGTAGGCCTGTCTATCAGATGCCTTTCCAGATTCTACAGTAATGTGCCAAAGATTATCTCTTTTGAGTCTCTGGAGGAGGGGCGGGTGATCCATGGGGCATTGCATTTTTGGACCAGATCCTGGTGAGGGGGTGAAAGGTCACCAAGCTTACAGAAGCCACCCCTGGGTTACCCCAGGGTGGCTGCAATGTGAAAGCTGGAGGCTCAGGATGGGACAGGCAGAACGGATGCAGGATTTAGGCAGTCCAAGGAGTGGTGGGTTGTTAGGCAAGAAGGGTGTAAAGAAATAATAATACAAAACTAACTAAATAAATAAATTGCAGCTCCTGAGCTGGGTCTTCACACTATTCCTCCTTCGAAGTCATATGGCTGCTGCTTCCTCCTCTCAGTGGGAACAAGCAGACAGTCAAGCAGTACTGATGCATTGGTCTCCTATTCTCCTGCATCCCCCGTGCCAGGTCCTACATCCTGAACCCTGCACCCTCTGGCCATAGGCCATATCATCAACAGCAGTCCGAGTCTATTTTAGTCAGGTGATGAGGCTCTCAGTTCGGCCCACAAATGCATAGCTATTACAGTACATTCGGTGTCCCTGGATTCTCAGCTTTTGAATCTGCTTCACCTGTTGCCTGCTGCCTGCCCTGCAGTGCTTGCTTGTTCATCAACAGGAGACCTTTCGACCTTCCTGCGTGTCCAACACTTACTGAGTCCATGTCATTGCTTGCATTTCCTGGAATGCTGGACCTGGTGGCTGTGGACTGTTCCTTGGCTCAGAATTCCTGGTTTCTGTTCTGTAGGTCAGTTGCTGGAGAGCGCGGGCTATGCAGCTGAGTCCGGGGAGCTGCTTGGCATGTGGACTTCCTCTGTCTCTTGGCACTGCTGTTGGACATTGCTTGCAACTTGAGTTATCCTGTCTGGACTTGGGCTTTTGCTGGTGCATTGGCAACTTGTGTTGGGGAGGTGTGCTCTGTCTGTTGGGTCACCTTCCTGTACTACCAGCTTAGTTCCCCTGTGAATGTGGCCCGAACTTTGTGGGGTGAGTGTCTGTACTTCTCCTCCTTATTTGAATCTCTTGTTTTAGAGTGGATGGCTGCTGTAGATTTCTTCCAAGCACTGGAACATAAATAAACAGTTAACTTGGGCAGTTAAGGCAGTGAGAGTGCCCCTTTCTGCTGTTACTCTTATATCTACTAAGACTGTGAAAGGGTCTGGTTTTTGGACCTAGCCTTTGGAGGTGAGAGCTCCTCAGGCTCTGTATTTTCATTGTACCTTGTTTTAGTGACTCTTTGGAATCTTATTTTTCAGTATTGCTGGGCCGCCCTGTGGCGCGGAGGGCTGAGGCGCTGGAGGCCATACCTCGCGCCACACCGGCGACCCGAGTTCACGAGCAAACTCAGGAGCCGGGGGTCGGCAGAGGATGGTAGAGGATTGAGCACCTTCAGGCAGCTCTCCTCTCCGGGCAGGTGGGTGAGGGATAGCCCGGCGCACCAGCGGCTCCTGGTGGAGATTGGGAGCGTTGCAGTGTGCAGGCTGCACATTACACAGCATGACTGATGCTGGCAGGGTTGCTGTGCACCATTGCATCATACGTGCTCACGCATGGGGGGCAGGGGGGGCTGAAAAAGAGAAAAAACCTGGTCTTGAGGAACAGGCGATGTCACCTTTCCCCATGCCCTCTGCCGGGCTTACCCAGACTGTCCTTCCAAGTTCCTCCTGCCCTGCCTTCACCCACAGCCAGAGACTGCCTTGTAAGAGAGCCCATGAGGAGAAGGGCGACCCACCCTGGATTGGTTAAACAGGGGGTGCTGGCAGTGGGGGAGTGGAGGAGAGAGGAGGTACAGCTGTGAGAGCCTCAGGCGGGCAGGACAAGGACAAGGATGCCTGAGAGAAGGTTCCTCGGGCCGTGACCAGAGTGAAAGAAAGTTGACAAAAAAAAAAAGTATTGCTGATGGGAGCTTCTGCTTGTAACTAACCAAAGGGGATGACAGCCCTGAAGGCTTCTATTTACATCACTTCAACAGACTATTAGTGACTCTATTATGGTTTAAGCCGGCAGTTTTTGCTGCGGATGTTTTGAAATATTTATTGTTCTTATAGGCTTATGATTCTCCTATTTGTATTGCTGATTGGTGTTTTTTTTTTGGGAGGGGGTGGTGGGTTTGTTTTTAGTAGGATCCTGCATTATTTAGTTGGTTGTGTGTGCGGTGTGTGAGTGTTGGTCATTTTATGTATTAGTTGTGTGTGTGTGCTGGGTGTGAGAGGTTTAATTCAGTTGCTCTGTTTGCTTTTGTATTATTGAAATAAGTTTTGGATTTTTTAGTTAGTTGTTATCCCCTTACTCCAGGATATACAAGAGCCTTGGACGGCCTCGAATTACCTATGAGCCCTCTCTGCTATGTGATCTCCAGCCATTTATTGACCTCCCTGTTCTATCAGTCATAGCAAGACACTGTCAGGAAGTCAGGATTACTAAGAAAAGAGCTACTCGGCAGCATTGGAGTGCCATAGATCTCGAGGGGGGGTGGGATTGATGTGGTCAAGTCCAGGAGGTGCCCTGGGTTTAGACAGGACCTAGGGAGAGGCCTGATGTGTTTGGTTCCTGTCTCCAGGGATTCCACCAGACCGCATGGTCAGGTAGCCAGTAGAACTGCATCATCCACCAGTCCCCTTAGGGTGGTGCTTTGTTTGTTTTTTTTGCATTAGTTCTTTACCTCCTCTGACACGCCCGCTTGTCGTCCTCTCCTTTGGGTGGGCAAGTCCTGCCATTGCCTCCTCAGCCAATCCACCATCCAGCTGCTCTGATGCCCCGGTTGTCCCAGATGTATCCCTCAACAGGGGCTCTCCCATATCCCTTGGGCCCTCTGAAGGAGAGACCAGGCGCACATAGTGCTCCCTTGCATCTTTACCGGGCCTGGAAAAGCAGCCTGGAGGTTTCTTGGCTGGGAGACACAGGAGGCGGGCCGCCATCATCTCGGCGTCAAGCGTGCATTTTCACACTTTTCTGGTCCCTCTTGTGCGCCACTGCTTGTAGTACCCCGGTCTCCACTGGGAGTCACTAACAGAGCAGGGCTACCCACCAGCCACCCCAGGAGGAGAGCAGTCCTCCGGATGCTCAATCCTCTCTCCCTACCAACCCCTGGTGACCTGAGTCCATTGCCAAACTCGGGTCACCGACATGGTTCCAGGCGTGGCGTCCTGCGCCTCAACCCTCTGCACCACCGGACCAGGGTGGTGCTTTGTAATGCCAGGTTGATCATGAATAAGACTGCAATTATAGCTGATATGGTTTCCTCAGTCGACCTCGCTTGTATTATGGAGACCTGGGTGGGTGACAATGCCGGACCTATTTTTAAGGTAGCGCCCCCCCCCCCCGATACTCTGTAGCTCACTGCCCTAGGGTGGCTCAGGGGCGGGGGAGTAGCCATTTGTTTTAGATCCAACCTGGGCTTCATTGTGTACCCAGTAGGGTCCACTGAGTCTTTTGAATGTGTAGCTGTTGGTGGGGGGGCCAGCTGCAGGCTGTAGGATCCTCCTAGTTTACTGCCCCACTGTACGGAGTGAGGATTCCTACAGGGGGTTGCGGAGCTCATCATCGGTGAGACATTGGAGTCCCCTAAATGTTTAGTGCTTGGGGATTTCAATGTCTGGGCCGACAACTAATCCTCTATGCGTGGTTCCAACCTCCTCCAGTTGATATTATCACTGGGTCTGTCACAAGAAGTTTCTTCCATCACACATCATGGCGGTCACATGTTGGACCTAGTGTTCTCCCTGGGGCTTGAGGTAAGTGACCTCAAGATTGGTCGGGTCACATGGTCTGATAACTGCATGATGAGGTTCTTATTCGAGGCTGCCTCTGAGAGCCCTCCCCCTGCTGATATGGTCAGCTACCACCCTTTAAGAGGTTGTCCCCAGAGGGTTTTTTGGCGGTTGCTGACCTATCCAGTGTAGATGCTACATGTGCAAGTGGCACAACTGAGACAGTTGCAGCCTATAATAGGGTTATGACTGCCGCACTCAATGCTCTTGCACCTGTTCATGTATGGACCAAATCCTCTCACTTGAGGTCATTTTGGTTTGATGGTGAGCTCAAGGTGATGAAGATTAAGGGTCGGAAGATGGAGCACTACTGGCAGATATCCGAGCGGGAGGAGGACAAACTGGCCATGCGTATTCACGATCGTGAGTACCAGGGGGCAATCAACCATAAAAAGGCATAGTTCCTGTCTAGGGCGACTGCCGCAGGGAAGAACCAACTGGCAATGCTTTTTCGCGCTGTTGACAGGCTACTGTATCTTGCCTGTTTATAGCCGAAAAAGGTTTTTTTTACCACTTTGTGTGAAGAGTTCTCTTGGTTCTTCACTGACAGTGTGTCTGCCATCCAGCAGGGTATTCCCCCAGTGGGCCATGTTATGGCCCACAGTGGTCATCCTGGGCATGATGGAAGCACTATCCCTTTTTGGGAAGAGTTTAGACCAGTGGAAGAGGCCACAGTCATTAAAGTTGCTTCTCAGCTAAAGCACACGTACTGTGAACTGGACCCTGTTGTGACATGTTTTCTTATGGGATGTGTCAGTTCAGTTGGCCCGGTGTTCACCATGATTGTTCAGTGCTCATTAGCTGAGGGGGTCTTTCCAGATTCTTTGAAAGAGGCACTGGTGAGACCCCTCCTGAAGAAATCTTCACTTGACCCAGACATCCTGGCAAACTAGCATCCTATCGTCAACCTTCCGTTTTAGGGTAAGGTTGCAGAGAAGATCGAGGCACTGTAGCTTGAGGAGCACCACCTGACCTTTGCCATCTATGAGCCTTTCCAGTCTAGATTTTGAGCAAGGCATAGCACAGAAACATTAGTTCGGTGCACAATGACCTCCTTAGTGCGAGAGATAGAGGAGACAAGTCTATTCTGATTCTCCTAGATCTGTCCTCAGCTTTTGACACTGTAGACCACAGCATGCTGCTCGATCATCTCAGAGTGTACTGTGGACTCACTGGCACTGTCATCCATTGGTTTGAGCCCTACCTCACATGCAAGAAGCAATGGATAGTGATGGGGAATTTCTCCTCCTCCCCAATGCCCCTGCCGTGTGGCATACCTCAGGGTTTGATCCTGTCACCATTGCGGTTTGTAGTGTATATGCTGCCCCTAGGTGAGCTCATTAGGAAGTACAATGTGGGTTTTCACTGTTATGCAGATGATACCCAGTTGTATTTATCCTTTGCCCCGGAACATCTGATGCTGTGGATGTGCTAAATAATTGTCTGTCCGGAATTAGTGACTGGATGTCCTCTAGCTGGTTGCAACTCAATCCCAATAAGAGAGAGGTCTTGGTAGCAGAACCAGGCTGTTGGCATGATAGGAGTGCCTCCGGTGCAGATACAGGTCTTTTTCTTGGGACTACACCATTGAAGGCCTCCTCTAGGGTACGAGATATTGGCATGTTCCTGGGCAACGGATTGTCATTTGAGCCTCAGGTATCATCCGTGGTCCGTAGTGTTTTTACCATCTCAGGAACATTGCCAGGATTAAATCCCTAGTTCTGCCTGATGACCTCCTTACATTGATTCATGCCTTCATCATGTCCAGGCTTGATTACTGCAATGCTCTATACTTCGGGGACTCTGGAGGTACCCTCCGCAGACTGCAGCTAGTGCAAAACGCGGCTGCCAGGATGTTGACAGGCCTTCCCAGGTTTTGTTACCTCACTCCAGTGCTGTGTGAACTACACTAACTGTCAGCCAGGTGGAGGGTTATCTTCAACATGAGATTACTCACCTTTAAGGCCCTACATGGACTTGGCCCTGGTTATCTGTCCAACCTCCTAACACTGGCCACCCCAGTCCACTCCATCTGTTCCTCAGCTAGGAGCCTCCTGACTATTCCACGGACGAGGTTGAAAACATCTGGCAACGGGGCATATAATGTCGCTGCTCCCATCCTATAGAATTCCTTTCCACCATCTGGCTGGGATGCCCCTTCTGTCGAGTTTTTTAAGAGCCATCTCAAGGCCCATCTCTTTTTACTGGCCTTCTCGGACTTTGAGATTTGATTCTGTAAATCTGTTATTTTATATTAATAATTGATTTTAGTCTGGCATTCTAGTCCTGATTTTGAGTTAATTAAGTATTTATTATTAGAATTATGATTTTACATGTGTTCATATGTGATTTTGCTAATTATATTTCTGTATTATTTTTGAATGTTTTTAAATGTCAGGCACCCTGAGCCTCCAGGAATGGGCACCGTAGGAATAAAATTTGCCTTGCCTTACCTTTTGCCTGCCTCTGCATTTGTGGAATGATAGTGACTACTACTAGGAGCACCCCCTTTCCTTTTTGAGTTTGTGCATGAACAGTGAACTCCTTGGGATAGTAGGCTTAGAGGGATGTGACACTGTCTGTGCAATGCAGAGTGTTCTGCAAGGGGCATGACAGTATTGCACCAATCCTCAGCCAGGTTGGTCCTGATGCTGGAGGCTGCTTTTTCCTTTCATGTGCAGGTCACCGCAGAGCAAACAGCTGTTTGTCTCATGACATCTCCACCTCGCCACCCCACCAGTCCCTTCCTGAAAGGAGGAGGTCCTTTCCTCTCCTGCCTCCTCCATGTCCTGCTGTCTCTGGTTTGAAGTTTCTCCAACCGTGCGGAGCAGGCCACAGCCTAAGTTCCATATGGGCTGGGAGTATTCAGTGCCCGAAGGCACTTTTACTCTAAGCATGTTCGATCATGCCGGCAGATCCCCCTCCCCCCACCTGCTGACATCAGAGTGTTTAATCCCCATGTGTGTCAGCCTGTATCCCTCCCTCATTCTTTAATATGGCACACTGGGAGCCCACTCCAGTGTGCCAAAACCTGCTGTGGTGTTTCTGACATTGGGATGCCCACTCGGTGATAGATGTGCCCCCAACATATCATCCAACCTCAAGTGTGCCCATTCCCAGGTCGGCATTGATCCTCCTTGATCCCACCCTCCAGTACTCTGGCACTGGGAGCCCACCCCAGTGTGCCAAAATCCATAGTGTCCCTGTAAAAAGAAAACAGACCCATGACATCTTTTTTTCTAACCTGAAAACAAAGAAACAGTACCTCATCGTTCCCACCGCCCCCTCCCCAACCCACACCCTCCTCTGTGCACCAACCTCCCTGCACCCCTCTCATCCATACTTACCTCTGGAGGTTGGGAGCAGCTATCTTCAGTGGGTCAGGAACACGTCTGCACTCTTCAAAGCAGACCACAAACTGAAGAAATGATGGTAAGTCCGATAATGGCACTGAATGGGGGGTTTCAACTTAGGCTGATATCTTAGCCACTTTGGGGAGTTTTGGTCCCAAATTTTCAACATGGGGTTCTTGGGACCCCACCTCATGAACACAGTTACTGTCATTTTGTTTCTCAGCCCCAAAATTTGATTTTGCAGTCGTTGCGCAGAATCACCTTTCGGGACCAATTAACAAAACAACAGTGCCACTGTTCATGAGGCAGGGTACCAAAAAGCCCTTGTTGCATGATGAAAAACTCCCAAAATGACTGCATTATGAGTGTCTGTTGTGCAGTTTCTATGCATGCTCATAACATCATCAATTTTTAATATTTTCACTGCAAATTTCCAACATTGCCATTTTTTACAGCCCTTATTAACAGTGCAGCTGTCATTTGTTGTATTCTTCCAAAAATGTGTTTTTGCACCTGTGACGCAGAATGGCTCAGTCACTGTGTGAAATCAACTTTCAGGACACAGTAACAAAATTTAGTTTAGCCACTGTTCACGAGGTGAGGTCCCACAAAGGCCATGTTGAAAATTTGGTGAAAACATTCAAAAAAATGACTGCATGAGTGTGCATTGCACAGTTTCTACGCACACTCATAACTTCGCCACTTTTTCATATTTTCCTCCAGATTTTTAACATTGCCATTTCTTCACACCTCCTCATGAGCACTAAAGCTGTCATTTTTCACATACTTCCCAAAATGTGTTTTCGCACCTGTTGTGCCAAAGTTTATTTTTTTTTAAGTTGTTGTTTAACCAGGTATAGCACACTAAGCTGAAAGCTTTTTTACAGGAGCGACCTGGGAGCACAAGGAGGTTAAGTGACTTGCTCAGGGTCACACAGTATGCAAGTGGAAGCTGTGGGATTCAAACCCAGGTCTGGTCTGCTGGATGTCACCAGATTTGCAGCTCAGAGCCTTAGACCACTGCGCTATATTGCCTCAAAGTGCACACTCACTGTGCAAAATCACTTTTTGGGATTGAGTAACAAAATGAACCTGCCACTGTTCATAAGGTGGGGTCCCATAAAGCCCATGTTGAAAATCTGGAGCAAAAATACCAATAAACACCTGGGGCATTAGGGTTTCCAACCTTAACTCCCACCTTTAAAATGCAAGGCAGAGAAATATATACAGAAAAATATGGAAGGCATGTACAACAGCAACACCAACAGCAAACTCTCGGCATTGACAGCTGCTTGTTTCTTTTTATCCTACATCCTAATCTCTGTCTCATTACTTCACTGCCCCTCCTGGGGACCTCTCCCTTCCCTCCCTGGCATGCCGCTTCCCCAGGCATGCCCCAAGGATCACAGCCGGCCTTAGTTCCTATGTCCGCTCTGAAGCTGCAAGAAGATATTTCTCTGTTTCAGGTTGTTGCTGTTAATAATAGTGGTAGTAGATTTATTTATTTATGGTGCCCTTCCCCGGAGGCTCAGGGTAACATTACAAAGTAATATATCAACACAATCACATGCAACACCATCCAACATAAGCATAACAATAAGCTTCAACAATCACTAATAAATTAATACATTAAAGTCAGTTAAAATCCACAGTATAGCCAAACACCTTAACAAAAAGATAGGTTTTGAGGCCTTCTTTAAATATTTCGACCGAGGGGCCTCCCTCAGAGCCCTCGGTAGTGAGTTCCATATTACTGGTCCATCATCCCAAAGGCTCTTTCCCCAGAAGATTTTTGTTGAGTCTTGGGAGCCAGCAAGAGGCTGTCATTGGAAGAATGAAGGGAGCGAGTGGGACAGTATGGATACAAGAGCTCACGCAGATAACCAGGACCCAGACAGTGCAGGGCCTTATAGGTTAACAACTTGATCTTATAGGATCAGCAACCAGTGCAGTTTCTGCAGCACAGGAGTGATGTAACTCAACCTGGAAAGGCCTGTCAACAATCTCACAGCCATGTTCTGCATCAGTGGTAGGCATTGCAGCATACCTCCATTGACCCAGAGGTAGACGGCATTGCAGTAGTTGAGACAAGACGTCACAAAAGCATGTACCAGTGAAGGCAGGTCCTCAAAGGGAACCAGGGAATGAATCCGGCTGGTATTTCTAAGATGGTAAAAAACATTCCAGATGGCTGCTGACACCTGAGCCTCGACTGTCGTACAGAATGATGCCTAGATTCTTCACCTGATGGACAAAGACAAGATGTGAAGTACGGAGCCAAAAGTTTGATAACCCCTCTGACACTGCCCCGCCTTTCCTACCTAGATCAAGCAGCAGCACTTCAGTCTTATCAGGATTAAGTCTCAGATAGCTTGAGGGCATCCATCCTCGAATCTCGACCAAACATTTGTTCAGCTCATCCAATCCTCCCCCACCCCCAGTCCTGCAGTGCAAAAGACAGATAGAGGTGAGTATCAGCTGCATAGCAGTGAAACCCAACTCTATACCACTTGATTTTGCCCAGGGATAGCATGTACACCAAAAACAACATGGGCAACAGGACCAATCAGTGTGATACCTTGCAGTGCAGGTCCCATGGGTGTGACAAGAAGTTACTCATTACTACTGTTTCAGAACTGCCCTGAAGGAAAGACTTAAACCAGCTCAGATGTGTGCTGGTGAGTCCTACATATTCCCTGAAATCGTTCAAGAGCAGCCCATAGTTGATAGTGCCAAATACTGAGGAGAGATCTAGGTGCATGAGAATTGATCTCTCTCGTATCCCTCACCATGAGTAGATCATTTAGCACCCTAACCAAAGTGGTTTCAGTGCTGAACCTTGATCAAAACCATGACTGGAGAGGGTCATGAAAATTGATGGTCTCAAGATGAGTCTCAAGCTGCAACGCAACCACCTTCTCAATAGCCTTACCTAGAAAAGGCAGGTTAGAAACAGGTCTGTAATTGGCTAGGACATCTGGGTCTAAAGTAGTTTTTTTTTTTCAAATGGGCCTTACCAGCACACTTTTTAGGTTGGCTGGAAAGACCCCCCTCCAACAAGTAACATCCAACAATCCCAGTGAATACTGTACCCAGCTGCGCCGAACAGCCCACTAAGAGTTGTGCTGGGCCTGGATGCAGTTCACAGTAGGTAGGTCGCAGCCTCAAGATCACCCTGATGACCTCCTCTGTGGTCACGGCTGAAACTTATTCCAAGACCACTGACAGCAGCTGCTGCATCCCAACCCTCTACTGCTGGACAGTAACTGTCCAGAAGAGGAGATCCCAGCCTTAATGGAGGACACCCTGTCTCAGAAAAACCAAGCAAACTCCTCACGTTTTAAAATGATGCAGTTTTCATGGGTTCCAGACAGGCTGGGTGTAAAAGCCTGTCCACAGCCTTAAAAAGCTGAGCTGGTCAATTTTTCCTAGCTGCAATCTCTCTGGACAGGAATTCTGCCTTATGAGAGATTGCTCTTTGTTACTCACCATAGTGAATAATCAAAGCCATTTTGTCCTTCTGATCCTTGGACCTCCTCCAATGCCTTTCTATCCTCTGTCCCATAGCCTTCATTGACCTTAACTCACCATGAAACCATGGCGCACCAAGACGTGAAGACAAAGAATGGACACAGACTGGAACTAACAGGTCACAGACTGCAGTGACAGTCCTATTATAGTCTGCCACTGCTTCCCTCATACCTACAGCATAAACCGCCCATATACCCAAGGTGTCAAGTACAACCATAAAACACTCAGGGTTCAACCTCTCAAAGCGTGGTATCTGACTATCTCCACAGGGAAGGGGCTACAGAGGATGCCCTGAACTTGAAACTGATGGCGCAATGATCCCACCATCTGATTGGGTCAATCCGGAGGTTCTCCACCTCAAGCCCTGTGTGGAACACCAGGTCCAATGCGTGTCCATGCTGGTAATAATATAATGTTGCTCATTCTGGAGATTCTTCTCTGGCCTTCTTGCTATGTGAACGTTCTGATGTTGTTTGTTTTTGCTAAATGTTGCTACGTTTGCTGCTGTTACCCCCTTGCTGGGGACCAAGTATTGGAGGTCTTAGCTGGTACCACTCTTAGTGTGCTAGCAGGTTCATGCCTATTCCAGTTTATTTCTTCATGCTCTACTTCTGGTTTTGCTTTCACACAGGTGTTACATAGGCACAACCATGCTATTATGTATGAGACACTTGTTCAGTACTTCTCTGGGTTATACAGTATTCCCTAGGATATCCTTGTCCCTGTCCAGGACTTCAGCCCTCTCCCTCCCCTTGTGTTTACTAGGAGCATGTTTCTGTCCCTATCTGTGTTACAATACCTACCCTCTACTTCCAGAGGCCCCTTAACATACACATTATGAAATGTAAGAGGGCTGAACAGTCACATTAAAGAGAATGGATATTGTCCAGACTGAAGAGCATGAAAGCCCAGATTGCACTCCTGCAGGAGACCAAGCTTTGCTCTGATAAGGCTGCAAATTTCTGTAAGGAGTGGGTGCGGATGTAATCGTGATCACATGTCTCCCCCACCCCAAAGCAGGGGTCTGATTTTGATCCACAAGGTACTCTGCTGGTTGTTGGAGTCTTCTGTGCAGGACAGGGTGGGTTGATGGGTGGTGGCCAGCTTCTGTGTGCCAGACAGCCCAGTCGTTTTGGACAGTATCTATAGTTGTAACCATGACATGGACTTGTTCACTGCTGTCCACCACTCATTACTGTAGTTCATGACTACCGGTGTCCCCCTGTTACTGTGTGGTGACTTCAACCTAACCCTGGATGATTTTCTCTATAGGAACTCTGGAAAGGCTAAATATCATTCTAGGGTACAGGCAGCAGTTAAAGATTTAATGTCTGTCCTTTCCATGATGGACATCAGGCACCTGAAGCACCCCTCTACCCTGGGTTTTACCTATGTTTCTCCCACCAACTCCACATCTGGCAGTATCCAAGAGAAAGCGCTCCAAAAGACCACAAAAACAGTGAATTACAACAAGTGTTGACTTTATTTCCACCAACGTGAATGCCCCTAGCACCTCAGCTACTTGTCGTCAAGGGAGCATCCAGTAGGACTGATTTCTGTCTCAGCTTGGCACTGGCCTCTCCAATGGTGCAATCATCCCATATAACTCCCACGTATCTCTCTGATCATGCCCCTGTACAGCTGCTGGTGGACTGGGGACCTACACCTTCAAAACTGGCATTGTGGAGGCTAGACCCTCTCCTTCTTCAGAATAAAGACTTTTCCTCCTGTTTCTTTTGGTAATAGGGGCTGGCTTGAATAGAGCAGGAGGACACTTGAGCTGAAGGAGGACTCTGAGACTGTGTGACTGAATTTCGCCAATTGGGAATAAGCAGGAAGTGCTGAAAGATTTAAAACACTGAGCTCCCAATTGTCTGCATGCTTTTTGGTGCCAGAGGTCAGTATTATAAACCTTCTCTACACACTAACCTTGTAGGCTGCTTTTTTTTCCTTTTTAGCAACAGGGGCTGGTTTTAAAGGAGCAGGAGGATGCTTGGGGAAGGAGATGCTAAGGGAGGACTCTGAGGCCATGTGACTGAATTTGGACAATTGGGAACAAGTAGGAAATGCTGGGAAGATTTTAAGAAGCCACTCCTAATATGTCCCAGCATGTTCACGTCCCAACGAGTAAAAAGAACAGCGAAAGAGTGAAACAGGTAACTGGGATCTTACACGTCAGCTGAAGGAAGCACAGAAGCAGAGAGCTCTGCTGATTGACTAAGGAAAGACCACTGTTCACTACAGTTGTTGCATTCACTGTTGGGAAGGATGGAAGATAAAAGGTAGGCCTAAACATGGAATAGGAGCAACACCCTAACTAGGGAAGGAATGTAAGGGGACCTAAACCAGGTATTGGAGAACACAAGTAGCAACAAACAAAAAAAAAATCTAGAAACACCCTATCAGGGGTAAGGGTACATAAGTAGTTCCAGGTAATGCAGGGAGAATAGAAGTTGGGAATGCCAGGAGCAGTGCAGTGCAGTGACTGTGGGGCATCAGTTTTCTGAGTGACCTTCTGAAGACTGCAGTGCTGTCCCATCTGCATGCACCTCTCCGGGTTGAGGAGGAGTTTGCTGGACTCTAGGCCGAGTTGTCTAGGATTTGGGTGACCTCTTCCCCCCCTGGGGCCTACCAGTCTGCAACCATTACCTCAGAGGATGCCAAGGAAGAGGAATGACTGGTGGAGGAATGATGGTGAGGATGGTGGGGCAAAGGAAAATTACTCAGCTGGTACCTCTACACAATTCCTATGCTGCTTTTATGAGGTAGGACTGCAAAGAAGAGGCATCTGCGGTAGGGGGCGGGGGGTCTGAGGATCCACCATAGCAGAGACCCCAAGAAAGGTTGAAGAGGACCCCAGAAAAGAAGAAGCAACATCTGGTGGGGGGACAGATTTGGGGATAGGAAAGGTAATGAGAGGAAGGTTAGGTGCCTACACAGCCAGGGCCCAGAGGGATAGGAAATGGATCCTGAGGATCGCTAGAGTAGTAGGACAAGAGGCAGTTTGGGATGTCATTGTCAACCTGAGGACTAATGACCTGGCTAGGGACAGAGCTGGCATGAGGAGTCTTAGACAGGTAGCATGCAGAGTGGGTTGCTGAGGTGCTCCCTGTCTGTGACATGGGAAGGAGATGGATCTCTACCAGGACCTTCAACTTATGGTGCAGAGAGAGAGGTTCAGTTACACTGGGGACTGAGGATCCACTGGTAGGGATAAGGACCTTTACAGGGAGATGGCCTTCATCCATCTGGGAGGGAACCGCAGTTCTCAGTGGACAGTTTAGATATTACATTGATGAACATTTAAACTAGCTAAGGAAGGTGATGGAAGAAATCAGGAGGCAAAAGCTGCCCCCCACCAGCTGAAGTAGAGTAGGGAGAACCCGGGAGAATGGAATCCCTCAGGGTGCAAGTGTAATACAGAAGCAGGGTGGAAGAAATTAAGGGGAGGGAGGGAGCATTAAAGAGAGGAGGGAGAAGAAGGAAGGCAAAAGGAAAAAGGTGGGTAACAAAACCTGGAAAGCCATATGTATGAGTAGTATAAGTCTAGGAAATAAGATTCCGGACCTACAGGCCTTCAAGGCACTCACTGACCTGGATATTGTGGCCATTACCAAGTCATGAAGCACTGAAAATCTTGACTGGGATGTAGCCATACCAGGCTATACTCTGTTCAGGAAGGATAGGGTTGTAAGAAAAGGACAGGGTGTGGTAATCTTTGTCAAGGAGGGCATAAAAGCAATGGGGATACAGGGAATTCAGGGGGCAGAGGCACTGTGGGTCACCCTAGAGACAGGAAATGCAGCCTCTATTCACAATGGTGTAATCTACAGACCTCCAGCACAGGGGGAGGAGTTAGATAAGGTACTGGTAGAAGCACTGGCATGACAGCAGAAAAGGGAGAGGTGCTGCTGGTGGGTGACTTCAATCTGCCTGAGGTAGATTGAGTCTCCCAGCTACAGCTTCAGCTAGAATCAGAGATGTAACCCCTAGATGGCGCTATCCCAGGGGCTACTACCCCTGCCTGATTTGCCACTAACAGGTTGAGGGGCCTGGATCCGATGGCGGGTGCCTCCACCCAGAGGTCAGGGTTTGCAACAGTTAAACTAACTTGGTCACAGCCCTCTAGGACACTGCAACCCCTTTCTTCCCACTAGTGGCCCACACAATATATCAGAATTACCTTCACAGTATACACTTACCCCCAGGACTGGTTCAGGCACTGGGACCTCCTGTAAAATAAGATACAGTGCAACAATCACAGTACAATACTTTAACATAGACAAATACCTCAGGCAGTATAACTTTGCTGAAACAAGCAGCTCTGATTTATTTAGGGGGAATATAACAAGGACAGAGGGAAATCAGGTTAATTAGCTTATCACTTTACTCATCTACCTATGGCTCTGTGCACAGGCCTATCCCTACCAGTTACTGTCCCTGGGTACCCAAGCCCTAGTGGCTAGTCAAACCATGGCAGCTGGTAGGGCCCTTTCACACAGAGAAAAGAAAAATTAGTTAAACAGTCAGCAGTACAGTGATTCCATTTGGATTTAATGTGGCAATTCAACAGGAGCGACCCTGAATTAGTACTCCGACCTCCAAACAAGATAGGGTCCTTCAACTTCAGCAGGGCTACTCTTGAGCTCCACGAGACTCCTCACACATTTATATGGCAAACTGCAACAGGCAAAAGTCCTTTAATGGCAGCAGGATTCACTTGAGCTACACAAGCCTCTTCACATATTTATATGGTAAACAGTAACAGGCAAAAGTCCTTTAATGGCAGGGATTCACTTGAGGTACACAAGCCTCTTCACACATTTATATGGCAAACAGAAAGTACTATACCAGGCAGGCTGCTTCGCTATCCCGATCGCAATTACTGCACAATACCGGGAGAACACACAGCAGATTCAGTTCCTGACAGACCGAGTGCAATTCAGCAATTTCTCCAGTCTTCTACAGGGTGAGCCTGGTTTCTACTCTTCAGATATCCTTTGATTCTCTTCACAGGACAGATTCAGTCTAACAAGCAGTTCACAAGCTGCAGACCAGAACTGAGGGCCTTACATGTTTTCCGACTAAACTGCACACTGAAAAAGCACAGGGCTCCTTCCTCTTCACTGCCAGAGCTCAACTGAAACTCCAGCAGACAAAACCGGGCACTTCCTTTGAGTTCCTCCCAGTTCTTGGCTGGATTGGCTGTCACTCACAATAGACTGCCCCTGTTGGTCCAAAAAGGCACCGAAGTCCAAACTACATCTCCCAGAGTCACTGCCCATACAATCCTCTTGTGGCTGGCTCAGATTACGAGTCCAAGTTCTGATTCGTCAAGGCACCATTTTAGAGCCTACCTTATCCCACACTGATTGGTCCAGTTCAGCAGTTCAAAATAGAATGGGGAACTAGGCAAACAAAGTTCTGACTGAAAAGAAAGCAGGTTAGACAAACTGTACTTTCACTATTACTCTAACTGATTTCTGGCAAACAGTTACATATTTCAGATAGGTTCCCTTTGCACTCCTAGTGACTGCAGAAATGGAGTGAATTGGCAGCAGTTCGAGTGGTACTCAAGCAGAGAAACACACAGTCCCCCCATATAAACTAATTATGTCTGCAAGCAGACAGCTCTTAAAGAGACAGTACCAGAGGCTCTAAACACTCACAGATAAATGCTAGCACCAAACACCATTCAGGCTTGGAGCATTCAAGCAAGCTCCTGGAAGTCTTTGGAACCCCATTTGCAGAGGGTTACACCTTCCTGCCTGGGAAAGCTTGACGTCCGCGTCAAGCAAGTACTATAAGTTTCAACTGCAACCATATACATTTGCATTAGGCTCACACATGTAATCATCAGTCAATATATCATTTTACCAAGAACACATTTCTGAAACATTGCAGTACGTCACTCTTTACACAGTATTACACACATTGTACCATAACTCAAGTTATTACCTCTTGTACATGAAACCTGAAGAGAGGGCCCTTCCTATCAGTTACCTTGGGGCTGGACGGGGCAAGGGCACCATACTTAGAGGGCAACACAAGTAACTTGAGTTAGCACTGACGCTCAGTTTGGGCAATGAGCTCGGGGACACATACACTCCTTTATGGACAACATTGAGAGGCAGTCCACAGGCCTCCCAAGTGAACCATAACTGAGGTGCACCACAGGCTTTACAGCTCGACCAGTCTTTCTAGGGGAACTGTTACAGTCTCTGCACTCTGAACCTCATTTTCAGCATTGTCCTCACTTGTCAGGGAGTCTCCATGGGGTAGAGAGGCTAGAACTGGGGCACTTTCAGCTCCAGGAGTTACAGTTTCTGAGTCCACAACATTCGGCATGGAGAGCTTTCGGACACTGGCAGTGGACTGTCAGGGCACTCAAAATACTCTTCTTGTTCTGGTGTATCACCAGTCTGCCCCAATCCATCATTTTCCTCCTGAAAGCTCAAACAGTTCAACCATGCACAATGATTCCATTTCATCTGATCTGATGCTTTGCACTTCACTTTCTGGGAGCATTGGCTCCAGGGACGAAGCTGGGGGCTTAGACAGTCCAGAAGGCCCAACTTCGCTCCAGTATTGACTAGGGATTGCCCCAAACAATTGACTCAGTTAAGTAGAAGGATAGTATTCAAAGTCACTCTCACTTTCTTCTGATATGGACTGACAGTCATGCTCAACTGGGACTTGTGCAGGGAACACTTTAACTCTGCTTCTGTAGGTGCAGACTTTATTGATCTTTTCTTAGCAGCAGCTCTAGTCACTGGTCCAGAGGGCATCTTCTGGGGGCTCAGACTCAATCAAGATTTGTCCAATGAGCAGTAAATGATTTCTATGCATTGTTTTACATCTTTTGGATTATTCTCAGGCCTTACTTTGTACACTGGCAGATCATCTAGTTTGCCCACTACAATGTGAGGAGATGGTGCCATCTGTCAGCAATCTTGTGTTTGCCATGCAGTCCCAGATTTCTTAGCAATACCCGATCTCCCTCCTGGAGTTCCTGTGCTTTCACCTTTTATCATACCTTTCTTTGTTGGCAGATTTCTTTTGGCAGCCATGGTTTGAGCCAGTTGAGTGCATGAGTTAGCTGGGCCTTTAACTTTTGCACATACTGTAAATAGTTGTCAACTTGAACCCCATCAGAGAGACCCCAAAACACACATCTACGGTAGTCGAGCTTCTCTTCCAAACATCAGGCGGTAGGGGGAGAACCCAGTGGCATCACTTTTGGTGCAGTTATAAGCATGTACCAGGGTGCTAATTTGTTGTCTCCATCTAGGCTTGTCCTTTGGGTGCAGGGTGCCTAGCATATCTAGCAAAGTGCGGTTGAAACGTTCAGGCTGTGGGTCCCCCTTGGGGTGGTAAGGAGTGGTTCTGGACTTTCGCACTCCCCACAGAGAAAGCATCTCTTTGATGAGACGACTCTCAAAGTCTCTCCTTGATCAGAATGGATTCTTTGTGAGGCCCATAGTGAACAAAAAGTTTTCTACAAGTACTTTGGCCACAGTGGATGCTTTCTGGTCTTTGGTGGGGAAAGCTTGGGCATATCTCGTGAAATGGTCAGTGACCACCAGCACATTACTGATATTTCTTTGATCTGACTCCAAACTCAGAAAATCAATACAGACCAGCTCCATGGGTGCACTGGTGGTGATGTTAACAAGGGGGGCAACCCTCTGGGGCAAAGCTTTCCTCTGTAAGCAGCGACTACAAGTTTGAATGTGTTGCTCCACATCAGCCCCCATCTTAGGGCAATAGAATCTGGATCTCACCAAGTCAAGTGTTCTGTCTATACCAAGGTGCCCCATGTGGTTGTGCAAGGACATCAGTACTGAGTCTCGAAGGCAGTGGGCAGCACTAGTTGTTGTTTGTCTACTTGTCCCCTCTGTCTACTGTTTCTCTGTATAACAGTTTATTGATCAGTTTCAACTTAGGACCTTCTTTGTATAACAGTGCAGTTCTCAAATCAGTGGGCGTAATTTGGACACATCTTTTCCTGCATAGAGGGCTTCTAAAGCTGCTTTGATCATGGGATCGCGGGATTGAGCCCACCGAATACTGTCATTGTCCAGCTGAGGCAGTGCACCGATGTCTAGTGCAGAAAAGTGGCAATAAGCAGCAGGTATGCAATTCTCTGAGGGTCCCAAGCAATCCACCGTGCGGTCCACTGCATCCGTAGACATTTGTTCCTCCCTGTCAAACTTCCGGCAGAGTGCATGAATGTCAGGTTCTGCCAATCGGACCCAATCATTCTGGGGAACAGGCCTCCGGGAGAGAGCATCAGCATCTATGTGGTTCAGACCTGCTCGGTATTCGAGAGCATAGACATATGTAGATAATGCAGAAAGCCACCTATGGCCAGTGGCATCCAACTTAGCTGAGGCCTGCACATAGGTCAAAGGATTATTGTCAGTTTTACTAGTATTTTAGCCCCATACAAGTACTCATGGAATTGGTCAGCATAGCCCACTTCAAAGCTAGGAACTCTAACTTATGTACAGGATAGTTCTTTCGGATGGGGTCAGGCTTCTACTGGCAAAGGCCACTGGTCTCAGGCCATTCTCGTGCTCTTGGTACAACACAGCCCCAGCCCTTGCAAGCTAGCATCAGTGTGCAGGACGTAAGGTTTTCTTGGATGGCATAGGCCAGCACTGGAGCATGGGTAAGTTGATATATGATCTCATGAAAAGCAGTCTCACAATCAGAGTCCAGCGGGCCTCAAATACTTCACTCGGACGAAAATACACTCTTTTAGTCTTGAGGACGCTGACTTTTGGTATTTTGTGGGTTGGGGATACCCTTGAGTAAGGTTAAGTAAAGGGCGGATCACTCTTGAATAGTCCTTGATGAAGCGCTGATAATAACCACAGAATCCCAGGAATCTTTGCAGTTCTTTTTAGATTTTTGGGCTGTGGCCAGGTGGTCAGAGGCCTCAACTTTACTTGGTCGGTCTCTATTCCTCGGTGGATACTATGTGTCCCACATACTTTACTGATGTTTGAAAGAATTGACACTTATCAATGGACAGTTTAAGGCCAAAGTCCTCCAGTCGGTCCAATACCTTAAATAATCTGCTCTCATGTTCCTCCAGTGAGCTGCCAAACACAATAACATTATCTAGGTATACCAGGCACTCTAGTAAGTTCATGTCCCCCACTGCACGCTCCATCAATCGTTGAAAAGTGGCTGGGGCACCTGAAATCCCTTGAGGCATCCTCATGAATTCATAGAAGCCAAGCGGACAGATAGAGGCTGTCTTCTCATGGTCCCCTGGGGCCATCGGAATCTGGTAGTACCCACTGCGGAGATCCAGCACAGAGAACCACTTGCTCCCGTTTAGGCAGTCCAAAGCATCCTGAACGCGGGGCATTGTGTACTGATCAGGGATAGTCCGCCGGTTTAAGGTGCGATAATCCACGCACATCCTTACTGTCTCATTCTTTTTCCTCACTACCATAATGGGGGAAGCATAAGGGCTTCTGGATTCTTGTATTACACCAGCAGCTAACATCTCTTGCAGATGCCGTCTCACATCATCTATATCAGCAGGTGCCAGGCGTCGAGACCTCTCACGAAATGGTCTTTCGTCTTGCAGCGGATATTGTGCTCAGCTCCTTGCACGCATCCTACATCCCATTCCTTTAAAGAAAACACCTGGTCTCTCTGGGCAAGCTTCTCACTGATCCTCACTTTCCATTCAGCTGGCAACGGGGAGTCGCCGAAATCAAACAAGTCAGGCATTACTCTGTCATTCTTCCTCGAACTCTTGCTGCTGGGTAGCACTGCAGTGTCTGCACAATGCACATTAGCCAGGATGCAACCTCTATTTACTCGAATGTCTCTTTCAGACACATTATGAACTTGGACCATTACCCTTCTGGCATAAGCATGGGCTCTAGCGGGCAAAATACTAAGCTTGACCAGCAGTCCCTCTGGCAATTTTCCATCGCCTGGTGCATCCAACATTAATATTTTATTCTTAACATCCTTTCTGATACGGACCTCTCCCTGTAAGGTACACTGGGCATTTGGCGCCAGGATCAGAGACTCAGGATCCTTCTTCCATACAATTCCGACCGGTTCCTCTGGTTCTATTTTTCAGCATCTCTCTGTGCCTCATAGGCCTTCTTAATTAAAGCTGGAACTCTTAAAGCTCTACTAGTCTTTGACCCCTGTTTTCTATAAAACAACTGTGCCAGCTTCGAACATATGAGCATTTGTTCCAATCAACAAGGGACACCATCATACAGTCCAGTGGGGGACACACTAAGGCTAGGGTCTCTACTTGTTCGGCCACTCCAGCCACGGAGGTGGAGAAAGACAGCCAAATTCGGATAGACCCGGAATAGGGTAGGCCTTCTCCCTAACCCCCATACATGCAGTCCTTCTAATGGTTGTAAGGGCACGTCTGACAAATGCTTCTGATACCAATCCTGGAACATAATTGTCACTTGGGCCACTGTCTAATACAGCTCTTGTAGACACTCCATTCACCTTTACAGTGGTCTCCATGGAGGGACCCACTATTCTGGACCAGTCTGGAGGCGTAGTGGGGGCCTGGGCAACTGACCTTGCCACAAAGGACGTGAGTTAGCATTTTGGTGCCCTCACTGGGATCATTTTGTGCACCTCTTAACCACTGATTTGTTCTCAAGCTCTCCTTGTAGCCTATATGCAACTTTGTCAGTGTCTTTTGGGGACCGGCATTCCCTTTTTATGTGCCCATCTTTCCCACAATTATAACAAAACATACTTTCTGGAGTTTGAGCTGGCGAGGCACCACACTGGGAGCCAGGGCGGGGTATTACTAACTGGAAACCTGGGTGCCATCTCTGTCTGCGCGTGATAAGCATTTTGAGACATCTCGTCAGTTTCTCCACTTCCATGGTCAAGGAATTGAGTTTGAGCTGTTATCAGCAGGAGATACATGGTGGGTACCCCCACCCCATAGCAGATGCAGTCGAATATAGGTCGGGCCTGCACTTGCAGGCGTGGCCTTCATAAAGGGACTGTTTTGAATTCCCGGATCTCTCTCAACAGTTCGCCCCATTGTGGCATATCTTTTTCCTTGTCAGAGCACTCATTGACTGCCAACCTCTGCCCCTGAACTTCACTTGATGGGCCACCCTCAGTCACTCAGGTCGTAGCCGTAGCTATTGGTGCAGGTCCCTCCCAAGGTTGCCTTTTCTCAACTCCTCGAATTTCTTTCATTAACTCATCATAGGAGGGTGGGGATTCCAGTCGATTTGCCAGGTGTAACTGAAGCAACAGCAGTTCTGAGAAGGGGGCAGACTTAAGGATCCTGTCCAGCCTGGTTCAGTCCAGTTCAATCGCTGGCAAACTACCTTTCTGAGGCATTCTTGCAACAATTTTTCCAGCCGAGATACATACACAGACAACAACTCCCCTTGGTACCGTTGTGCATTTCTTACTCTCCACCATAGATCCTCATCAGAATCTGGGCTCCCATACACATTCTCCAAGGCCTCAAGATAGGCCTGTGCAGTCACTTCAGGGTTACTGGCCCGTTTAGCACAGATGGTAGCCAGGGCAGGACCTCGGGCTCTCACTAGCCCTCTTTCTCACCGACTTCCGAACATTGCCATTCTAGCACTTGGGGGGCAACATAGTCTATCCAGGTCTCCCAGTCATCCTCCCCTTGGGGGGTGGGGAGGGTGCCAGAGAAGATCCTCAGCCTTCGGTAAGAGTCGTGACTAATGGCAGGTGCAGAAATAGGAGTCTGCATTGGTTCAGCCACCATTACGGGTACTGGAGCGGGAGAGGGTGTTGGGGGAGGAACACCCCCAGGTGGCAAGAATAGTTTCTTCAAGTCCTCCACAGTTTTCCCTTCCCCTAGCAACCATTTAGCAAATTTCTCCTCAAAAGTTTCAGACAGTGGTGGGGGCTCATTCCCCCCCAGGTCTTTACTGTACTTAGTTATCACTCTCCAGGCAGTGAGGGCTCCCTCTGGGGTAATGGTCTGTGGCACTTTGGAGCTATCTATGGGATCCTTAAACTCTACTAGGGCCAGGAAAGTGTGGGTGAGCAGATTAGCATGCCGACCCACCACCACAGGGTTTTGTAAACCTTCTACCTTGGAAAGTACTCCTGTACAGTGTCTGTATTGATACCCAGGGATGTCCAGGATAAGCATAGCATTTTGGGGTCAATCTCCTCCAAGTACACCACTCCACCAGCCGGTGCACAGCCACTTCTGTCGGGTACCCATTTTTTTTCTTAACAGTGGTTCGTAAATATGGCCACTAGAGGACACACAATCCCAGCGGTGAGCCTCCAAGATGTAACCCTAGATGGCGCTATCCCAGGGCTACTACCCTGCCTGATTTGCCACTAACAGGTTGAGGGGCCTGGATCCAATGGCGGTGCCTCCACCCAGAGGTCAGGGTTTGCAATAGTTAAACTTACTTGGTCACAGCCCTCTGGGACACTGCAACACCCTTTCTTCCCACTAGTGGCCCACACAATATATCAAATTACCTTCACAGTATATACTTACCCCAGGGCTGGTTCAGGCACTGGGACCTCCTGTAAAATAAAGATACAGTGCAACAATCACAGTGCAATACTTTAACATAGACAAATACCTCAGGCAGTATAACTTTGCTGAAACAAGCAGCTCAGATTTATTTAGGGGAATATAACAAGGACAGGGAAATCAGGTTAATGCTTATCACTTTACTCATCTACCTATGGCTCTGTGCAGGCCTATCCCTACCAGTTACTGTCCCTGGGTACCCAAGCCCTAGTGGCTAGTCCAAACCGTGGCAGCTGGTAGGCCTTTCCCAGAGAAAAGAAAAATTAGTTTAAACAGTCAGCAGTACAGTGATTCCATTTGGATTCAATGTGGCAATTCAACAGGAGCGACCCTGAATTAGTACTCACGACCTCCAAACAGATAGGGTCCTTCAATGTCAGCAGGGCTACTCTTGAGCTCCACGAGACTCCTCACACATTTATATGGCAAACTGCAACAGGCAAAAGTCCTTTAATGGCAGGATTCACTTGAGCTAACAAGCCTCCTCACACATTTATATGGTGAACAGTAACAGGCAAAAGTCCTTTAATGGCAGCAGGATTCACTTGAGGTCACAAGCCTCTTCACACATTATTATATGGTAAACAGAAAGTACTATACCAGGCAGGCTGCTTCTCTATCCCGATCGCAATTACTGCACAATACCGGGAGAACACACAGCAGATTCAGTTCTGACAGACCGAGTGCAATTCAGCAATTTCTCCAGTCTTCTACAGGGTGAGCCTGGTTTCTACTCTTCAGATATCCTTTGATTCTCTTCACAGGACGGATTCAGTCCTAACAAGCTGTTACACAAGCTGGGACCGGAACTCTGGGCCTTACACGTTTCCGACTAAAACTGCACACTGAAAAAGCACAGGGCTCCTTCCTTCTTCACTGCCAGAGCTCAACTGAAACTCCAACAGACAAACCGCCACTTCCTTTGAGTTCCTCCCAGTTCTTGACTGGATTGGCTGTCACTCACAATAGACTGCTCCTGTTGGTCCAAAAGGTGCGAAGTCTAAACTACATCTCCCAGAGTCACTGCCCATACAATCCTCTTGTGGCTGGCTCAGATTATGAGTCTAAGTTCTGATTCGTCCAAGGCACCATTTTAGAGCTAGCTTACCCACACTGATTGGTCCAGTTCAGCAGTTCAAAACCAGAATGGGGAACTAGGCAGACACAGTTCTGACTGCAAAGAAAGCAGGTTAGACAAACTGTAATTTCATTATTACTCTAAATGGTTTCTGGCAAACAGTTACATCTTTCAGATAGGTTCCTTTGCACTCTAGTGACTGCAAAAATGGAGTGAATTGGCAGCAGCTCGTGGTACTCAATCAAAAAACACAGTCCCCCATATAAACTAATTATGTCTGCAAGCAGACAGCTCTTAAAGAGACAGTACCAGAGGCTCTAGAAACACTCACAGATAAATGGCTTAAACGCCAAACACCATTCAGGCTTGGAGCATTCAAGCAAGCTCCTGGAAGTCTTTTGGGAACCCCCATTTGCAGGGGGGTTACAGAGACATCTTAGAATTCCTGCATGGGGTAATCTTCAGGCAACTAGTCAGTGAACTTAACTCAGAAAACAAGAAAGGGATTCATGCCCAGGTGGTGCAGAGGACAAGGTGCAGTGGCAGGTTTGTTAAGCCCAGAATAAAGGTCTAAAGGAAAGTAAGTTGCCACCACACTATAAACACATCGCAGTCATGTTCACTGTGGAAAAATTCACAAATCGTTATTAAAACAAGCATTTGTAAATGTCTAATGTTGTCGGGCTGGCATTGGCTTTGGTAGTGCAGTGTGGGAAAACATTTTGGGCAGGATGTGAAAAATGACAGCTGTACAGTTCATAAGGAGGTGTAAAAAAATGCCAATGTTGAAAATGTGGCATGTAAATATTGCAAATTTGCGAAGTTACAAGGGTGCATGGGAAATGTGCAGCCGCTTGTAACACAGTCATTTATAGATGTTCAGCACCAGATTTTCAACATAGGCATTTTAGCACCTCTGCTCATGTACAGTGTCACTGTTATTTCCTCAAACTGTCCCAAAAAGTGATTTCGCACAGCGACCGCGCAATTCTGCGCTGCACGTGTGAAAACACATTTTGGGCAGGATATGTGAAATGACAGCTGTGCTGTTCATCAAGATGTGTGGAAAAATGACAATGGTGAAAATCCAGAGTGAAAATATTACAAATGCACGACGTTACGAGCGTGTGTGCAATCTGCCAATGGACGCTCGTAACACAGTCATTTTATGGAGTATCGTCACCAAATTTTCAACATAGGCATTTTAGGACTTCTGCTCATGAGCAGTGTCAATGCCATTTTCATAATCTGGCCTGAACACTGATTTCCCACAGTGACCGCGCTATTGTGCGCTGGAAGTGCAGAAACACATTTTGGTCAGGATGTGAAAAATGACAGCTATACTGTTCACAAGAAGGTGTACAAAAATGACAATGTTGAAAATCTGGTGTGAAAATATTATGGTGTGAAGTTACGAGCCTGCATAGCAGCTGTTGGCGTACACTGTTAAAACAGCCATTTTTGGTTTCCACAAATTTGCAACATAGGCTTTTGAGTCCACCTCATGAACAGTGGCACTGTCATCTTGTTAATCAGTCCCAAAGGTGATTCACAGTGACTGTGGAAATCACCTTTCGCGACCAATTAACGGTATGACAGTGCCAGAATTGTGAGGAGGGGTCCCAAAATCCATGTTGAAAATTTGGTGTAAAAATTCCCAAAAATGCCCGAGATATGCATTAAAATTGCAAACCCCCTATTTATTCCATTATACAGCTTACCGGCATTTCCACAGTTCACGGTCGGCTTTGAAGAGTGCAGACGTGTTCCCGGTCCACCAAAGATCATTGCACCGGACTCCAGAGGTAAGTATGGGGTGGAGGGGTGTGCGGAGGCAGGGTGCGCAGTGGGTGGGTGCAGTAGGGGGGTTGGAACAGTACAAGGGACCGCTTTTGCTTTACAGGTTAAAAAAAAAAAGACATCGGGGGACCATTTTTATTTTAATAGGTGCTTTGGCACGCTGGGGTGGGCTCTCAGTATACCACCTGAGTGTGTGTGTGTGTGTGTTCTTTAGCCGATGGGGGATTGGGCACCCCATCAGCAAACAAGGAAAGGGAGGCTGCAGGAGCTGAGGGAATTGGACACCCCCTCGGTAAGCAAAAAATGTGGGGGGACACATTATGCCAACAGGGAGTGGGCTCCCCCATTGGCAAAATTCAAGGGGAGGGAGGGATACATGCTGACGGAGATTGGGCCCCTGTCGGCAAAGAAAAACTGTTGGGGGGGTTCATGATGCCGAGGGGGATTGGGCACCCCCTGGCAATCAAAAAAGAGGCTACAGTACTGATGGGGATTGGGCACCCCATTGGCACAAAATAAATGGGGTGTTGAAGGCAACAGTGGCAGTCACTGCTGCCATGTTGCCTGCACGTAGGAGGAGGCGTGTTGTGGTCACGCTGCATGAGAGCTTCGCTTTCATTGCAGCAGACCTTTTCTCTCATGTCTTCACCTCATTAGCTAGGCAGGGTGTTGGCCCCTGCTGCTGGCTGATTGGGGAATGCGTGACACACCTACTAGTGCGTGCCCTGCATTCATCCAACAGTGATCGCACCTCCAAATCTGCACTACCGCAAGATGTTGGCTGCGCAAGCATGCCAACATAAAAATGAAGGTGCAGTACAAACATGGTGCTGGAGCCCAAAATAGCTGATTACACCAGTCGCCCCAGTGCTTCGACCATAGTCTTCATCAAGGGTGGGCTTTTGGTGATATCCCTAGCCTTGAGCAACCGGCAATTCAACACTCGCTCTCTGTCTAGATATACACTGCCACATCACCAAGGCACCTGTAAGTGTTTTCTGAATTTTCTACTTTAATAAAATGTATCTGGTGATTGACAGCCCGTAGTCCAGTGCTGGTTGTTTTGTGCTTTAGTTACTTTTTTAACTAGGCATAGATGTTTTAGAGTGGGCATGGTGTTGCTGATTTACCTGATATTTCTTACATATTTGACCAGCAGTGGGGCACTCTGTCTTTTTGGCATGCCTCTGCCCACACTGTTGGCACAGTCTTATACCCATTGGAAGTGACCCTCTGTTGACCCTTGCCATCCCTTCTGGTACTAGATCATCGGAATAAGCCAACCATCTATTTATTCCCCAGAATTCATAAAATATTACCTCCCCTCTTGGCAGGCCTATTACAGTGGGAATTGGATCAGTTGTAGAACCTATGTCGCAGTACATTGATTTCTTCCTGCGACCTCATGTTACTAGGCTTAAAATCCTGCTTGAAGGATACAGCTGATATTTTAAGGAGAATTGAGAATACTACTATAACAAATTATACTTTTATGGCTACATTAGATATTGAAAGTTTATACAGCACTATACCACATGAGGATGTAATACAAGCAATGATGTACTATGTTTTGACCCCCAAACATTGCTAGTGGAAATGATTGGATTCATGCTTGCTTCGAATTATTTCAGTTTCAACAACATTTTTTTATTTCCAGTGCAAAGGAACAGTGATGGATAATTACTTGTGTACAAGCGTGGCAAATTTGTATGTTGTATTGGGAAAAGAACTTTGTGTTGGGTCGAGGAAAAAACAGGTGGTGGCATTATTTGACTGAATGGACATGTTTTATTGATGACATGTTCATTTTGTGGGATGGACCAGAAAATGAGCTGAATAATTTTCTGCAGTACAGTATATCAACCAGTGTGATATAAATTTGAAATTTTCATAGACTAAACCCAAAGAACAAACTCCTTTTTTGGATGTCCTCTTAAAAAATCAAGGAGATCATTTGGAGACCACACTGTATACCAAAACGACAGATCATAATGCATTGTTGGAATACAATAGTTGTCATCTACAACCCCTAAAGAACAACAGTCGTACTGGGCAAATGCTTAGAGTCAGACAGAATTGCAGCTCACAGGTGGAATTTAAAAGAAAAGCACAGACAATGTGCAATAAGTTCGAGAAAAGGAACTATAGCCCAAAAATTATAAATCAAGCCTGCTTAGGAGCAGAACATTGCAGCTAAAATGAACTCTTACAAATAGGCATTGACAATGTTGCACGTTCTAATCAAATGAGTGGACCTATTCTTGTAGTGTAATACAATGGCATCAGTGATGATGTAAAACATATTGTCAACAAACACAGGCATGTAATAAGTGCACAGAGTGTCCTGAGAGAGTGGACAATTGACAATAAGAAACCAATGGTGAGTTACAAGCAGGCAATGAACATACAGGATAGACTGGTCCACAGCCATTATATAGAGAACAAAAATCAAACTACATGGCTAGGACTACAATCAAGAGGCAACTTTTGGTGTGGGAATTGCGCACACTGTGGAAATATGGTAAATACTGCCAGTTTTAATCATCCAAGGTCAAGGAAAAAGTGTGAAACCAATTCACTCATTATGTACAGCACTGAAGGTGTTATTTATCTTTTAATTTGTCCCTGTAGAATGTGCTATGCTGACCAAACAAAGAGAGCTCTTAAAACACGGATTGGAGAGCATAACACTGCTATAAGGACAAAGAATAGGAATTGTGCTGTGGCAAAACATTTTGAGGAGGCCGGGCATAATTTTGTCGCTGGTTTGAGAGTTGTAGCAATTGAGGCAATGACTATACCACCAAGAGGAGAAGATTTGACCAAGTTATTGTTACAATGAGAATGCTTTTAGATACATGAATTACAGAGTGAAAAACCAAAAGGACTTAGTGATGATATCATTTTATCATGCTATCTGTAAAGTTAAATTTCTCTTAGGATTATTCAAATATGTGAAAGTTAAGCTAGTAGTATGATATGCATTAACCTCTTTTGTCTCCCAGGTAATATTATTTCTTATTCATTAATTATTTTTGGGTTTCTGGTCAGTAGGATTTGTGTTGGGTTTTAAATAGGGTGTGTTTATTATATAAGTGTGCTAATATTTATTCACAATTTTTAAACATATTTTATTCACATAAGGTATTTATATATTTTTTTCACTGCCTAAAATAGCACATGGTCTAAATATTATAGGGCCATGTTTTGAATAGTTATTTGTAGTTCTTTAGGTTTCGACCCCCACTCCCTTTTTCATCCAACAATGTATGTGTCTTTAATGTGGTGAGATAGCCAGATGGAACTGATTGACCCTTTGAGCTCATTACATGAGTATAAGAGGGAGTAATCTGGTACATGATCTCAGCTCTGACGAAGCCGAATAGTCAGCGATATGTAGGCTGATTATGTGATCACAGTTACATGCATCTGGGTCCCCCCCCCCCACCCCCCCACCGGGTGGTCATCCAGCATGGACTTGCAAATGAACTCAAGAGTGTTTGGTATGGCTAATTTTTATTAGTGATTGCAGTGTGACAGCTGAACACTACAGCACATGGAAATTTTCAAACTGCCTGTGAGCTGACATCTGTTATGGAGCTATGAAGCAGGGTGCAACAATGTTTAAATGAAGCATGTGGTAAAGTACTGTCTGTGATGTGAGGTCTACTGTTGAACTGGGATGTGGCAATTGATTTTTAAGCATATTAAAGATATCCAGAGTTTGCACAAGACATTTGAAGCTGAAGTGCTGTGCTTATATGATTTAGCAAGAGAGTGCCAAAAGGTGTGACAGTACAATTGGTGTTTTACACCATCTACTGTATCTGATGTCACATAAACTGTCAGGGCCCAGGGGGAATCTATTTTAGTGTATTTGATGCCCAGACAGGCTACTGGCATCTGCAATTGGATGAAACAAGTAGTCAATTGACAGCTTTCAAAACACCATTCAGTAGATGGTGTTTCACCTGGGTGCCCTTTGGGATAGTATCTGCACAAGAGGTGTTCCACAAGAAATCTCACGGAATCATAAAGAGTACCTCTCCCAGGGTGCTGAAGTGATCATTGAATGACCTCCTCGTATATGGATCTACAAAAGAGTAACATGAGTGCCATCTTGTGGCACTTCTGGAGTGGTGCAGGCAAGTGAAAAAACTAAATCTAGATAAAATCCAGACAGGTCAGACAGAGGTAATCTATTCTGGACATCGACTCACCAATGAGGGTCTAAATCCAGATCCCAAGAAGCTTAGTGCCATCGAGAAGATGAGACCTCCAAATTCCTATAAGGAGCTTGACACAATACCTGATACTTTCAACTTTCTGTCAAAATTCTCCAAAGGACTGACACAATCACAGCCCCACTCTGGGCACCACTGAAGGGAACTGCAGAATGATCCTGGGATGCCAATACAGACAAGGCAGTCAGAAAAGAAAAGACTCTAATATGCAAACAGCCTAGACTAATTTTACGGTATTCTGATGTAACAATACCAATGGTACTACTAGAGGGTGCCTCTCAAGTAGGTCAAGGTTCTGTTCAGCTTCAAGAAAGGAAGACTGTTGATTATTCCACCTAGGCTCTGACTCCTGCACAAGTAAACTATACCCAAATTGAAAAAGAAATGTTGGTAATTCTCACATAGTGTGACAAGTTTCCTCAGTACATTTATGGCCAATCTGTAACAGTGGAGTCAGACCACATGCCTCTACAGCATACTCTGTTGAAACTACTGCTATCTGCACCCCATTGTCTGCAACACATGATGTGCCTGCAAAAGTATGATAGGGATCTCTCTCCTTGGGGAAGATGGCATCTTTTTGACTTCACCGCAGCAGTGGCAACAGATTTTGGAAAAGCCTTTGACTCGGTGAAGTGGGGTACCTTCATGCTGTCCTTGCAAGAATGGGCTTTGATCCCCAATTTGGAGGCTGGGTCTTGATGCTATATGCTCATCCTGCTGCCCAGGTGCTTACCAACTCAACCCTGTTGCAGCCCTCCACTCTGCACAGTGGCACGTCAGAGATGACCTCTCCCCATGCTATTTGCATTGGCTATAGAACTGTTGGCCATCACCATCTGGCAACACCCAGCTCTGCAGGTCATCTCTGCAGGTAGGACTGACAACTGCACTTTGTTATATGCAGATGACTGTCTTGTGCTCCTCCAGGATGCAGCTTCAGGTCTCCCTGCCCACCTTGACCTCCTACGCAACTTCCAGGAGATCTCTGGGCTTAAAACCAACTCTAGCAAAACTGAGGTAATGCCCTTCAACACCAGCTATACCCCCACACTGATTGCCCCATGGGGACTACACTGGTCACCCACAGGACTGAAATACTTAGGGATATGGGTCCACCCTGACCCAGCAGAGATGGTGGCTGACAAGCTAGCTCACCTGCTGGAGAAGCTAAAGGAAGACTGTGATCATTGGAAGCCGCTGCATCTTTCCCTGACCAGGAAAATCATAGCAGTTAAAATGATGCTGGCACCAAAGCTTATTCATTGCCTCTCACACCTTACAGTTCATATACCACCCCAGTGGTTTACTGAGATGGAGGCCCTTGTATGTGGTTTTCCTTGGGAGGGCATACCTCCCTGTTATAGTAGGGCAAAGCTCAGAGTCCACTGGAGAAGAAGAGGCTGGGGCTTCCCATGGTTTCATGCCTATGATGTTGCTTTTTGCTGCACCCAAACCTTTCTCTGGTAAGCCCCCGGTACCTTTCTCCCCCCCCCACACCTTTGTGGGTCAGTCTAACACCCTGGCTTCACATCTTTTCTCCTCCCTGCCAAACTTAGGCAAGATGGGCCCAATGGTGCCCCCATCCATTATAGTGTGGAAGAAGTTGAAAGCCTGGGCACATTGCCTCTTTATCTCACTATCCATGGTTCCTTTATGGAGGAATCCATTGCTTAAAGTTGGTGGCCAACCAATAGTATGGGAAGAGTGGGAAATTCATTGGATAACTCACATCTCAGATTTGTGGTCCTCAGCTTCTAAATACCTGGATACTTTTGAAAACCTCTGGAGACACTTTGTCCTACCCAGAGGTGACCAGGAGGTATCAACAAATCCACAGTGTGGCCCACATTTCCAAATTACTTCTAAGGCTCTACTCTCCTGGATCCAGGCCCCTAGGAGCAGAGTGGGACTGATCTATAAAGACATTCTGTCTGACACAACAGACCCTTTGGATTCTGTGAGTGGCAAATGGTCACAGGCACTGGAGAAGATATTTCTGTCACCCTCTGGTCTAAGCTGTGGTTGCTCATGCACACGGCATGCCCCAACTCAAAAATTTTACTTGTTCAAAATAAGCTCATGCACCAATGGTACCATATACCTGTTAAACTCAAGGCTGTATATCTGCTGGGGGTGACATACATCCAGGTCAGATTTGCTGCATATTATCTGGAGCTGCGCTAAGTTGCATAACTTCTGGAAACAACTCCACAAATGTTGTTGTGACATAATATACTGCTTCCTTCCCATGTCATCATAACTGGTCATTCAAAGCATGCCACTGATGGTTCCAGCTCTTCAGACACACCAGCTTTTGTGGCTCATTAAGGATAATGTGAAGGCCACAGCTGGTATTACAAAGCTACAGAACAGAGGACCTGCCTACCATTTCCACTGGTTAGCAGCAGAGTGGTCCCTATCTACCCTGGACAGGATGTTCAATTTTCACAGGAAGTATTTGTCTGCATACCCGGCCATATGGGAACCCTTTCTGTCCTCCAGGTACTCCTCAGATAATCCCTCCTGAGAGGGCAGTGCAGACTCTCCAGAGGTTGCACGAACAACTAGCCGTGGCCCCAGTGCCCTGCTTTTCTGAGTTCTCCCTTCTTAAGGTCTGCTACCGCTCAGTGCCATGCCCTTTTTATGGATGCTATGTTTTTCATACGTATGCCTATTCCTGCAGATATTCCTCAGCTATGTCCTGCACCATCACTATGGTACCATATGTTGCTTCACATGATAGTACTCTCATTGTATTGATTGTTTGACCTTGGTATCCTACTGTTCCTGCACACATTTTCCTCTCAGTCAATTCCTCCAACTTACTTGTGCCTCCCCTTGACCTATACGGTAAGTATTTTCATTGCCAGGCTGCAAACAGAAACGTCTACCATTTCCAGTAGTCCTGAAACTGCACAGTTATGGAGTGGGTCACTGCACCAGGTCTGTTGAACTAAAGCAAAGGGATCTGTGTGCTTGATCTATGCATACAGAAATCGTAATTCCCCTTTTCTTGGATCTGAGTAAAGGAAGCCTCTATTCATATGTCATATTAATAAGTAAATTTGTTCCATCCACCAAAATCCAAACATTCAATATTTTGTGGCAATGCCACTTCATCAGGAAAATACAGATGGTACAATATCTTGAATTTTCAACTGTTTTCCTCACAAGGTGAAAATCTTAAACTGTTGCACAGCAATACATGGCCTTCCCAGGATCCAAAACAAAACTTTTTATGTAACAGCTGCCACTGCATGTTTGCTACCTAACTAAGAAGGAACTCCTCTGGGAGTGGTCATCTCCCTTGCTGTCAGAAGCTCAATTTAAAAGACAAAGAACGTCGGTGGAAAAGCACTGAAGCAAGGGTTACCCTGGAAGAGATCTAACAATAAAGCCAATTTTCACAGATGAACAAATTGTGGTATGGTATATCTCTGTAAACTGGCCTTTAGGCTGCTATTATTAGGTGTTATACTATTTGTAGTAAGGTGCAGCCATCTTGTCCATACACCAAATTGGTATGTATTTCTTATCTGCTCAGTGTTGCATTCTGGGGGTCTGAGTACGAAATGAAAATATATATGCTGAGAGGAGGAACCCAACAAGCAGTCTCTGTTTTCCTTGCAATATCTGAGTAACATGATGAATAAACCTCTTCTGAGGCAGACAATGTTAGTCTGGCAAGATAATAATCACTACACTGAGGTAAGACCATTTCTCCTTTAACTTTTGTACTGGGAAATTTGAAGCTTTCCTCAGCCTTTTCAGATCCAGTTTTTTCCATATGAGCATGTCTGGTGAGTGTCAGAACTGGAGATCTCCATAGGAAGTCATATACTGTTCCCTTGATGAAATCAGAAACACATTTCCTCCCCCTACCACTCACCTCTTCAGATTCATTCTGAGCAAACATCTCATCAGCTCCAGATGGCAGGGTTCTCTAAATACTGTTCTGTAGACCTAGGCTCTCCCCTTTGGAATACAAGCTTATGGACCTGCTTGGATGTAAAAATAGAGGTCACCAAATGTTCATCAGGAATGGACCAGAATCAATTGACCATCTAGGATTAAGTGAGAAAAGGACTTGGCTGGTCCCAGTTTTCTGGATGAATAGAAGGGTTTGTGAAGTGGTTTGTAAGTCTACGATTAGCTAGAAATGCAGTAAATAAATTCAAGATAATCTGCAGATGTCACTAAACACCCAATGATACATAGGTGCACTCAAAATGTTTCAGGTGCTGTAGGTGCTTCAGATATCTGCAAGGAGAGGACTTGCATAGGCATACCTGTAGGTGCTGTTCTAGAATAAAAGGCTAGTGGAAGGATGGATGCAGTGCCAGTACATAGATTTTATTAGTATGGCTACCATCAGAAGGACACCTAAATTAGGCTAATTTTGTAATTATTTGGATTTAAAGGGGTAGTTACTGCAAAGATGGCTCTTTAAAATGGTGGCATACAGAATCCTCTTCCTTATAAATGCCTGGATACAGTAGGGTAATAGTACTTATTGATTTATTAAATGTCAGAAAAAGATAATTCATTCATCAGATCATTATCAGAATACCTTGGCCCATGGCTGACCTTTTAGGTGTGTGTAAGAGGTGCGGAAATACTAGTGACTTGAATGTGCATGAGACAGTACTGGGTGTTGTGCATGTATACCCCATCCGTTTGACCTGTCCTGCCAAGTGTCTCATCTACCCATATGGAGTGAGCATAGCCAGGATGACTACCAAGTCTAGGAGTGTCAAGATGTTATGGCTCGCTGAGGGCCCCTTTACTGGGTTCTATACTGAGCAGTTAGACGGGGGGTTATTTATGCCCATTGGGGGCCTATTCATGAAAAGCTGTGGTACCTACACACCAGGTAAGTTGGGCGCATAGCCACTGTGCAGCCGTCCATGCCCACTGCGGCCTGTCTGCTGCATTCCTGATAACGATGCGCCCCCCCCCATGCACCTGATCCCCTGGCCGAATGTGGAGCTCCATTAGAGGGCGGGCTGGGAGGCGGTGAGGGGGGCGAGACAGCACTTCACCGCATGCACAACCTCGCAGAGTGCTGTGCATGCGGGATTCCGGCCCCACGACTGGGAGGCAGCCATAAACCACTGGGGCCAATTACACGCCCTCCCCGGGGAGGTTGCCTCCAGATGCGGCGGACTCGGCGGGGGGCATCAGCCCTCCCCAACAATGCTGCCCCTGCCATTGGGACACATTTGGAGGCCAGGGTCAGATGGACAGGGTAGACCTCCTCCTCGGCTCAGTCAGCACACTGTACGCCGGCCAGCAACATGGTGCCCTGAGCGTGCAAGGGATCCACTGCAGGTCCCTGTCTGGGCAACCAATTGGCTGCCCACCAGGATCCACCGCACTGCACCCACCTGCCCCCTGTGGACCTGCGTGCCAGAGGGGGTGAGGCCGCGTAAGGGAGCTGGTCAGGGGACAGGGTTTGTGAATGTGGCCTAGCGTGGAAATCCTTTGGGTGCAGAGCTATATACCTCGATATGCGTCACTTGCATGCTGTTTTGTGAATAGGCCCCATTGAGCCTGTCCACCACTATTTAGGGTGCCATTTTAAAACTCTTTAGGATGTGGTAATCCAAATTTTTCTTAATACTTGCTACTGTTTCTGTATCTACTATTTCTTTTGGCAGACTGTACCACTGCCTACCTGTTCTTTGTGTATATAAACCCCTCATATAGAGCCCTATGCACATAGGGGCAGAAAGTAAGCACCAGGGCACGTATCCCACCTGCAAAGGGCCGCAACTGCGGACAAGTGCGCACCTGGGATTATGCACTACTAGTACGCCCCTGTCTGCGGCCCTGCCCCCCGATGCATGAGAGCACAGGGGACAAATACACAGATTGGGTGGGCATCCAATGGGATCCCTGACCCAGTCTGCCGGTGGATCCCTTGCACCCACGGGCATGAAGAAATGACTGCCACCATGCCGCATGCAACAACCAAGACGCGGGCTGGTGTTTGGTTGGCCATCCCCAGACCACCATTCATTGTCCGTGGTCTGGGGCAGCATGGTGTGGGGGAAGGCATGCTCCACCTGGCATTCGGTGACCAGGGGGGCAGCATCCTGGGGGTGTGCAGACCTTACAGCAGGGGTTCCCCCTGCATACTGTGTGCTCCTCACACACAGTGCTCTGGGATTTTGTGAATGTCGCGGAGTGCACGCATGCCCCCCAGCATGCACCCTGCCTGCCCTGACCATGTTGCCCTCCACACGGTCTGGTGGAGGAGGCTGTGTGTCCCATAGATGATTACCATGGGGGGGGGCGCAATGGGTGCAGAGTGGCTACGTGCCACAGATATGCGGCACATTGTTGCTCAGCAACGTGGTGCATAGGGGCTATAATTATTTTTATTTGTGTTCAGTTTAATTTGCTGTTTATGCATTCTCAGATTGATACCTTTGTGTTGTGTTGTGTTGTGTTTTTATGGAAAGATTTTAAAAATATAAAAGATACAACACAACCTTTTTTTAAAAGGGCATTAACAGTAGCTGCAGTCAGTGTAACCAATAACAGATTTTCCCATACTTCATTTTCATAAATCAAAGACAGTAAAATGCTAGGTGTTGCATTTATGTAGTGGCAATAAGACATAATTTCTTTACTGCCTCATAACAGGCCCAGATTTGATGTTAAATTGTGATCTAGTGACAATTATACTAAATTACTAAGCAGATCCTTGTCTTGTGATTTCTTTTAACATTTATTTGCTTCCTTTTCCCCTTGCACCTCCTCTTCCCCCTCCCTCTTCTCCTTCTCCTGTTCCCCTGCAGGGTTCTCAGCATCCTGGGGTGTATATTTCCTAGCCTCCCTCTTCTCCTTCTCCTACCAGGCCCTGTCTCCCTGCAGGGTTCTCAGCATTCTGTGGGTGTATAGTTCTTGGCCCCCATCTGTCTCCTCTTGGCTTGCCCCCTTCACGTCTACCCCCACTCCCCCTTTCCCTCCCACCCTCCTCTTCTATTTCTGCCTAGCACCCCCCTCCTCTTCTTTTTCTCCTGCCAGGCCCTGTTCCCTGCAGGGTTCTCAGCATCCTGGGAGTGTATAATTCTTGGCCTCTCTCCTCCCTCCCCCTGGCTAGCCCCGCCCCTCTCTCTAACCTTCTCCCCGTCCATCCCCACCCCTCCTTTCTTTCTCTACAGCCACCTAGCACTTATTATCTTTATTGATCTATTTATCACTTTTAATCCCCTGTGCTCAACCTGCCTCTTTTGTTACCCATCTGGCATATTCCTCATTGGTTACCCCACCTGGGTTGCCACTATACAGCCTTTCTCTGCATATTGTTCTGTCTGCACAGCTTGCCTCATCTTCTGTCTCTGGTTATTACCTTGCCATCAGACACTCTCTGCATACTTCATCTGTCTGTTGTCTAGGATTGAGCGTAATGGTATTAGCACCTCTCTTTATGTAATTGTACTTCACTGTGTGTGTATTTTATGTAATTGTACTTCACTGTGTGTATTTTATGTTATTATGCTTTTGCTTGTTCTCCCTTACTATGTAATCCTTTCCCCAGGACGCTTCTGGAAACAAGCTGTTTACAGCTCATGTTGCCTTTCCTGGTGAAACCTTTCAAATAAATTAATCATGATCATATGTAGAAAATATAGCACATTTCAACTTACAAAGTACTGTAGCTCTGATAGCCTAAGTCTTCTCAGGGGTCAAAATCCCTTCAATGGTGCATAATGAACAACACCCAACATCTCCATAGACTTTCAAACTTTTTCTAACTGTTGATTCAGCTGTGCTGTGATCATCTTCATTTTATAAATATCTATTATTAATTCCTGCCAAAGGGAGAACAGTGGTAATAGTAGGAGTGAGTCAATTTTTTGTAATTCCTTTTTTTGCTGATAAAAGACAGCTATTATGTCATTGTTAGTAATGGCTAGCCATTATTATTGCAGGAGGAAGAATGCAGCAGCCCTCTAAAATGGGAGAACAGAAATGTATGCACTGTTAATTGAATCTGTAATCTGAACAGTTCTGAGAGTGCTGTGTTCAAATTTATGATGAAGGGCATCAGTAGTGGGCAGTCCTAATACGTACCCATGTGTAGCTGGGGAATGTTCATTATTTCTTCAACATGGCAGCTACTCTACCAGCAATATATTCATGCTGTATTGTAGGGACACAAAATTCCTCCCACCCGTTGAGGCTGTTATGGAATGTATATACTGAATGTGTTTTTCCACTTCCATTCATCAATAAGACTGAGCATATCTCCCTCCCAGGCCCCTCTATTTGTATCTACAGAATCTGTCTTTAACTGCTGTGATGTGTTACATACATAAGAGATCATATGTGGGAAGGAAGCAGTACCTTCCACTGCCAATTTCAATACTGTTACTATTTAAGGCACTTTGGCCCTGTCATGGGAGAATGTCAATAGTGAATTTAACAAAGTTCTCTACTTGTACCGCTACTTGTAAGTAGCAGAATTTGTCTTGGGCCAAAGTGAATGCCATTGATGTAATTCCGTTAACGTTTTTAACGTTCCCTCACAAAGAAAGGGTGCTACCAGGTGTAAACCTAGTCCCTCCCATCCCCGAAACCCATGATCAGTTTTGGCTTGGAGAAATGTAGCTACAGTAGATATGGAAGAGAGTATAACAAATATCTAAACCCCTGCAACTGCAGCTGTCCCATTAATGTCTTCCAGTGCTTAAGGGTATTGCTGGTATTGGGATTCATCATGATTATGTCAAGGAGGAAAGGGGGATATGTCAGTAATATTTTCTTCAGGCTATGCAGGTCCCCCTATCTCATTTCCAATGTGCCTTATAGTCTCTGTTTAGCCAGCAAAATATTGTACAAATCAGTGCTACTCAATGGTATCATGCCAACACTGGCAATTCCAAACCCCCCATGCATTTAAGTAGCTATAAAACAGAAAATATTATATGTGGCCTTTGAGCATCCCATATGTATCTTCAGAGCTTCTTATTTAATTCCCTAAAAAAACTTGGGGGGGAACGGGAAACATCTGTGCTAAATATAGGAGCCTGGGGAGTAATTTCATGTGAACTGCATCTATTCTCTGTGTCAGGTGTCAGAGAGACAGTAACATTTTTTCCAGATCTCCATATCAGATGTAATCTGTCTTAATAAAGGGTCATAATGTAATGAGACTAGGTGATTGTGATCTCCTAGCAGGTGGACCCCTAAGTATTTCAAAGATGAGAGATCCCACCTAAAAGGGCAAGTTCTTTAATATTAGGGGGATGAGTATAACTCAATTGCAGCACTTCTGTCTTTGTCATATTCAACTTAACATTGCCAAGCTTCCAAAGAGTGTAAGTGTGTTCCACAAATGGGGAAGGGCCTGACTGGGGTGGGTTAAGTAAACGAACAAACCATCGGCATACAGAGCCAGCTTTTGTTTCCTCCCTCCCCCAGAGCAATGGTGGTAACTGCTTCATTGTCAATCAATCAGTCAATCAAGTCTTTATTTAACCAGGCGTTCATCATTGAGCAGAAGTTCATTTGCAAGATGGACCTGGGTGGAGCACAAACAATTGTATATACAGGTCAACACAGGTATTTACAAGGCAATACAGATGATACTCTTTACAGAGAGGAAGAAAAAGAAGTTCATATGTACATAGAATTATACAGATATTGTACAGATTACACGGTATTTACATACATAGAAGTGTCTATAGGAAGATAAAGCAGGTTATCTAAGGTTACAAGAGGAAGTAACGGAAGGAAAAAAATAAAAATATACACCAGGTAGAGGTGAAGGTAGGGGGGAAGGGAGGGAGGTAGGGGGAGAAAGGCTAGGAGGGCACGGTGCACAGAAAGGAGTTGGTAAAACAGGATGTAGAGAAGGTGGATGGAGAAAAGGAGTATGTGTGAGCCCTGGGATTGAATGCTATAAAGTACGAGGCATGGTAGGATGTCACAACCCAGGGTAGTGAGCTCCTATCCGAGGTTGGGAAAGGAAGAATAAGGGGATGGACAGGCCTAGTGTTGATAAGACAGGGGATAAGAGAGAGAACAATTAGGCTGGTGAGGAGCAAGGTGGGGGGTCAGTACTAAAAATTGGGTCTAAGCATGGCTATATACCAGTGCAGACACCGGTACTGGGTCTGAGTGGGTGAAGCAGTTACATACTTCTATGATTGTATGGAAATAAAGTGTCTTGAAGGCATTTATACTGATTAGAGTGCTTAATTTGAGTTTTTTTTGTAGATCGTTCCATAAGGTAGGTAGCACGAAGCTTATGGCTGCCCTGCCAAAGTGAGATTTTGCTTTGGGTACTTTAAGTGTAATAGCTGAGTAACTTCTTAACGCGTATTTCCCAATTATACGCAGGGGAAGACAGCAGGAGATATAGTAAGGCAGCTTATTAGAGATGGCTCTATAGGTCCAGAGAGCCACGTTTCTGTAGCGCCTGAACTTTAGTGATGTCCACCCCACTGCCGCATATAGGGTGCAGTGATGCATGTTGAAGGGAGTCCCTATAAACCTCAGTGCTCGATGGTAGATTGTGTCCAGTTTAGCCATGTAAGAGTTGGGGCATTGGCTGTAGAGGAAGTCAGCGAATCAACCAATGATAGGAAAATGGATTGGACCAGTTGTTTCTGGCATCTCTGGTGAGAAATTGGTTGATTCTAAAAACAATCCAAGCCTTTGCCAAGTCGTTTAGCAAGTCCTCGATATGTTCAATGAAAGAGAGTCTTTGGTCTATCCAAACTCCCAGATACTTGAATTTTGTAACAAATTCTAGTTTTCACCTAGAACTGTGGTAATTTGGGAACTGTCCCACTGGACACAGGGTTAGCTGTATGGATAAAGGGAGAGGACCATTGCTTTAGTTTTTGGCATTAAGGAGTAGCTTTTTGGAGGAGTTGGCTTTGCAAAGGTTGAATTCTGACAGTAGGTCATTGCAAGCAGCTTCAGGTGTTGGGCGACTCAATGAGAGAACTGTATCATCTGCAAACAGATGGATGTTGGCTTCTTTATACAGTAGTCGATGTTATTAATGTAGATTGCAAAAGTAAGGGCCTAATATAGAACCTGAGGTACCCCTCTTTGCAGAGTTTTAAGAGGACAGACCTCCTTCGACTTTAACTTGTTGAAGGCGCCTGTAAGATAGTCAGTAAACCAACGCAGAGAGGAGGGGTCCACACCTATGGTTTGAAGGGAGAAGAGGAGCAGACTATGGTCGATGGTGTCAAAAGCCTTGCTTAGATCAAGGAAAACAGCACAAATAAAGTTTTTGCTCTCAAGATTACGCTGCCAGTCATTAGTAACTTTGGCGAGCGCTGAGATAGTGCTATGTTTAGCTCTGAATCCTTACTACATAGGATTTAGCAGTTCCTTAGACTCAAGGTGAGTCCTCAGCTGTGCATTTACAATTTTCTCTAGGAGCTTGGACAGGACCGGAAGGAGGAAAATTGGCCTGTAGTTATTGAGATCGCCAGGGTCACCTGATTTGAACAGTGGTATGACATGTGCTGTCTTCCATATAGGTGGTGAGGTGCCCTGAGACAGGGATAAGTTAAAAGGTGGTGTGGTATTGCTAGTACGTGGTAGGCAATTTTAGGAATGAGGGTCAAGGTGTCGGACCCAGCACTTTTCTAGTATACAATTAAGCAGAGGTCTTCTACCTCTTTCAGTGGGGCAGGTTGAAGGAGAAGGCTGCGAAACTATTGGAGTTTCAGGCAGTTAGCTGGCAGTCTGGGAGCCTAAGTATGTTTGCAGGAGTTATCAAATGCCATGCCTGCAGTAGCAAAGTGGTTATTGAATCGTCAAGTATATCCATCTTTCGGTTATAGTCAAGTTGCCAGAGGTAATCTTGGTCGGGAGTGAATTTCCTGGGGAGTGGCCTAGCAGATCATTGATTATGTTCCGGAGCTTGATTGGGCTCTTTGTGGCAGAGTCAAATTCAGATTTGAAGAAGGTGGCCTTCGATTCTCTGATTGTTTTGGTACATAAATTTCGTAGTCTCCTGAACTGGTTCCAATCCTCTGCAGTGTTCAGTCTGCGTGCTTTTTTCCAGAGCTTATCTCTTTCTAGAAGCAAGGACTTGATCTGAGGGGTGAACCATTTACAGGTTTTGGTCCTAGTTCGAACTTTAATCAAGGGGGCATACTTATTAAGGGCCCTTGATAGAATGTTGTGGAAGATATTGTAAGCTGACGTAATCGTTCTGGCCAGGTAGAAATCTTGCCACTCAGGGGAGTACTTAAGCTCATTTTGGTAGGCATGTTCATTGAAGTTGTGCCTGGATCTCTTCATAGAGAACTTGCTGATGGGTGCTGAGTTGTTGGTGGATCTTACTCCCGCAATAAAACAATGGTCGCTGGCATCTGAGAAGAAGACATCAGCGTGGGAGAAGAGATGAGGTTTGCTCACCATTAGCACATCCAAAAGTGTACTTTTACTGGGGTTCTTCACGTTTGGGTGTGTTGGTTCAGTAATAAGCTGCGTCAGCCCATGTTCATCACAGAAGGATGCAAGGGGGGCAGCTGTGTTAGAGAGCCAATCAAAGTTGAGGTCTCCTAAAATAATAGTTTCTGGCAGCCCCTGTCCCAACTTGTCACTTAGATATGACACAAGCTGTAGGCCAGCAGACGGTGGTCTGTAGCATCCTATTACGCAGAGTGCAGTAGTCTGTGTAATTTCCACTTTGAGAATTAGGCATTCAAATTCACTGGCGACAGGTGCCGAGGATAAGCAGAAGGCAGAAAATTTGTCTTTAATGTAGATAGCTACCCCTCCTCTGCTGGCATGCCTATCAGCTCTGAACAAGGCATAGTTGGGTATGTTTACTTCTCTATCAGTGGTGCTGGGTCTAAGCCAAGTTTCGAAATCACAAGTATGTCAGGAGAGGTATGGATTTACCCAGGTTTGTATTACGGTTATCTTTTTAAGGAGGCTACATACGTTAATATGCCAGAAGCTTATTCCTTTTAAATTTGCTAGTTCTGCTGGCAAAGCAATAGCTTCTGGGGGGCCAGGGTTGAGTTCTATGTTGCCTGAACATAGCAGGAGGATATGTAGGATTTTGCTAAGAGCACTAATTACAAGCTTGTAATTCCTGCCTTTCTCCCGTCTAGTAGATCCGATGTTTTTAGGGACTGGAAAGTAGCCACCATAGAAGAGCTGATCTGTTGTAGCTAGAGGCAGTACCCCTACCACAATAGGCGGGGAGGAGATAGAAGTCTGCATGGTGGGAGGTGGGCCTTGTGGTGGGGGAGTGTTATAAGTACTACTGGTATGTGTGGTCCAGGAGCAGGATTCAAGGTATTGGTACTTGGAATCACAGAGGCAATTAAAGGATAATTGTGTCATAAGGCCTGTGCTAGTGACTCCAGATATATGGTAAATAACAGGGATGAAAGTGGGTAACCCTCTCGAGTGCCTCAGAAAAGCAGGAAAGGTGCTCAAATACACATGTTCGCTTTGACATATGCCATCGGACTATCATATAGTTGTTTAATGATATTCCCAAATTGTCTAGAAAAGTCCATCCTTCCCAAGATTGCAGGCAGATAGGACCATGCCACCCAGTCAAAAGCATTCTCAGCTGCAAGACTAAGCAGAAGAAAGGGGAGTTTCGACCATGTGGTGTGGTAAAGGATATGAATGGTTCTTTTTATGTTTTCCTGCATTTGTCTAGTTGTTATAAATTCTGTCTTGGCTGGCCCAACGGCGCAGTGGTTGGATTTCTGCTTGTGACGCTGGTGACTCAGGTTCGGGAACAGACCCGGGGAGCTGGAGGGCCAGCCAGGGGAGAAGCACTGAGTGCCCCAGGGCTGCTCTCCTTCTCTGGGTGGAGGGTTGGGTGTGTGTCCAGTGCATGGAGGACTCCTAGCGGAGGGCAGAGGGAAGCACAAGAGGGGTGGGGTGGATGCAGGATGTCATCGCATGTCCCAGCCCCTGGGGCAAGTCCAGAAAAACCTCGCTGGCCACCGTAAATGACGCACGCACCTGGCACCACGGCATCCATTGCTCAAGCCTCCCCCACTGATCAATTACAGCTTCAATGTGCCATCCAACCTGGAACCCAACCCTGGGGGGGGGGGAGCCAGAGAGTTAATCTTTTCCTGACAGAGATGGGCTGGATATGGGCATCGGCCCTACCCTGAAGGGGTTAGTCAGGGGGTATAAGTTGGGGGAGGTGAGCAAGGAAGTGGTGTGCAAGAAGGTGCCGAGGTATAGGCGGCCGGTGGCAAAAAGATGAAAATAAAAAAATAAATAAATCCTGTCTGATCCCCATTGGTGATGGATGGCAGAATGTTATCTAATCGCTTGGCCAGAATGGCTGTGAATAGTTTATAATCAATATTTAATATAGAGATAGGTCTGTATGGTTGCACAGTGGCTTTTGTCTTTGCCTAGTTTTGGGATAGTCAAAATAGTTGCTAATTTCCAAGTGGGTAACTTCCTCCATCACCTCTTTGCTGGCATTCAACAGGGGTAGCATGAGTTGTTATCAAAAAATATTATAAAATTCACCTGTATACCCATGGATCCAGGACCTTTTCTAGCTTTTACATTTTTAATGGCTATCTCTAATTCTGCTTGGTCTGTTGGTGCTTCCAGTAAGGGCATTTGTTATTGGTTTAATTGGGGAAGATGCAATCTGTCTAGATATGCTTTACTCTCCTGTGGGTTGGGGTTTGTGTTGTATTTCTGTCTGTATTTGTTTAATTAATTCTGGTTCTTTCATGATATTAAACATCTGCAGTAGGTCTCCCCACTTCCTTCTCTAGTCCATTCTGAACAGATTCATTTTTTTCAGTCTTTCCTCACATGTCACTCAAGCTTTTTACCATTTCATTGCCCTCTTCTGATTTCTTTCCAGTAGCTGAACTTCTCCTCTCTTATATGGGTTCCATAGTTGTAAACAATAATCTAAGTGGGGTCTGACATAGGCTTTATAGACCAAAATGATACACTGTTCATTTTTTGATATCAATGTTTTGTTTATGTTTTTAATGTTTTTAAGAATTCTGTTTGTTATTGTAGTCATTTTGTTACAATGCTGGGTAAATTTGAAATCCTTACCAATTATAATTCCCCAAGTCTCTTTCTGAGCCAGCCTTTTTTATTTCCTTTCCATCTAACATATATAGTATTTGTGCTGTATATTTAATGTTCCCATATGAATAACTGCACATCTGTCAGTATTGAACTGTGTTTTGTTTTTATGGCTATTTTTCTATTTCCTCCAGATCTGTACTAAGTCTTTTCTTGTTTTCTACTGTGTTAGTCCTCCCTGCAAGCTTTGTGTTGTCTACAAACTTGGCTGTAGTCCTCTTGACATCTTTACCCATATCAATTATAACAAACTCTGGTCAGAGCCGATATGGCTGTGGAGAGCTTTTAGGAGTGGCAAGAGCATTGAAAAGAATATGCAGTGCTCTCGTCGCGCTGGATTCAGCCGTAACTAGTACTGCAGCCTACTGGGTCATAATGTTGCACACTTAATAGCGTACAACATTATGGCTAACCCGGGATAGAACCATAGGAAAGAGCAAATGGTGCAGTACCGTGTATAGTGCTGTACGCTGTATTGCACCATTCACTCTTTCCCAGGCAGAGGATAAGACCTCTGCTGGGAGTGAGTTCCACTAAGCATCTGCTGTGGCTCTGAGCCACTGCAGGAGGAACCCAGGCGCTGCATCTGGGACTGGGTTTGATTCCTGTCCCAGAAACTTTTATTTCTATTTACTGTGCACTCCAGGTAACACCCCCGTTAAGAATCTTTAGTGGGAGGTTGGGGGCACTGTCACCCATAACAGGGGATGTGGGCGAGCCCCCCACATAAAAAAGTCATGTCTCATGGCAGAAATTGCACTGTATTGGCAACACGATTTTGCCATATGGCATAATGTCTTGTGACATTATGACCCCGTGCCATACTGCAGCAATTACAGTACTGTACATATGTGATACTCACAGATGTGCAGGTTGCCCAGAAGTCAGCCACATGCAACATGGTGGCACTGACATGGCTACTTGCCGTCGGTGTTGCTGTTTAGATTTCCATGATAGGCTTGTATTGGGGTAAAATTAAGCACATTTCACTGTGCTTAGTGGAACCTTATATAGTAACAAAAGGCTCAAGCACACTCACACTTAAAAAAGGCCATATCATGAACAGAGCAAGCAGACTCCTGGTCCAGATGGTCCACCATGGGATTCAATCAGTCGTTGAAAAATTCGTGCAGAGCTCAGCGATTTGGCTTCGTTGGGGACTGGGGGTCCACCTGGAGGGATGCAGGCCTATACTGGCATGATGGTCTGCATCTGTCCAGGATGGGAACCAGGATTCTAGGTGATATGTTTAAATGCTTCATTGGCAAGCATTTAAACTAGCCAAGGAGGGGGCACTGGAGTGGAGCAGGAAATCCTAGCCCCCCTAAAAAAATCAGGGTACTAAGTGAGGTAGACACCAACAAAGAGATGTCAATAGGGAGTAGCGCTGGGGTAAATGGAGAAAGTGACAAACGCAATAAGGACAGGGATGGAGCAAAAAGGGGTAAGGCCATAAAGAAATGGAGGGTAATGAGTACCAACGCCCATAGTCTGGGCAACAAGCTCCCTGAACTGGTGGTCTTAATGGAAGAGGGATGCCTGGATATCGTAGTAGTCACAGAAACATGGTACATAGAGAACCATGATTGGGATGTTAACATACCAGGGTACACAACCTACAGGAGAGACAGGGAGGGGAGAAGAGGGGGCAGAGTAGCTCTCTATGTAGGGAAAGGGATAAAAGCAACTGAACAAAAGAGTAAACAGGGAGGAGAGGAGGCACTGTGGGTCACCTTAGAGACTGGAAATGGCACCACAATCCACACTAAGGTTGTATACAGACCCCCATGTCAGGGGGAGGGAATGGACAAGGATATGATAGAAGGCATACTTAGGATGGCAGAGAAAGGGGAGATACTGTTGATGGGGGACCTTAATATGCCAGATGTTAACTGGAGCACCTTTGCTGCAGCCACATCCAAAAGCAGGGCCATTATTGATGCCCTTCAGGTGGCATGCCTCAGACAGCTAGCTTGGATGGCGACTTCCTACTTTTCTGATTCCATGGGTGATGTATTGAGTACTTACTGGAATTTTATTTCAGAATTGGGGCTGTATTTTTCATTCAGCTAGGTTCAGTGATGCAAGCCAGGTCTGCTGTTCCAAGATCAGCAGTTATTTATGTCTTGTTCTTTATCAACCATACCAAACTAAAATGAATGGATTTTTGGTCACAATTAGAACTGATAGCACTGACACTATGAGAACTGTACTAATACAAATAAATGTTTTTCACAATTATTTTCCAGACAAAAGGTATGAAAAAGCTTGAAGGTACCATATGTAGTAGATGAAGGTTTATATATACAGTAGTGTTTGTGAAGTGCACTGGGGATGAGGACTAGTGCATGTAATCTCTGGTACAAAATGTTGCACATACAGTACAGAGAACCTCTGTGCTAACTGGCAGTCAGCAGCCCAGCAGGTGGTGGAAGGAGCATGCATGCATGCATGGGATAGTCATAAGGCAATTCTGGGGGTGGGGGTAGGAAGAAGTAGGCTGCTAGTTAACTAGGATCTGCAGCTTATCAGTAGGTAGGGAAATGGGCAGACTGGGTGGGCCAGCGGTCCTTATCTGCCGTCAAATTCTATGTTTCTATGTTTCTATGAAGGGAGGAGGTACTGTTGCTCTATATATGTGTGCACATTTGAGTAAAGTATGTGGTTCCTATGGTAAAAGGGAGTAATGACACTGAGGTACGTATTAGATGACTAAAAAACACTTTTTGCTGATTTCCAGATTTACTAAGATGTAAAATGCAGTTCTAATGCAGAGACAGGAAGACATTTAAAAGAATACTGGTATGCAAATTAGAATTTATGTCTTATAGCAATATATAATATATGTGAAGCCTTATAGTATACCTATTTGCACTATTTTTTGGTTAAAATTATAGTGTCCCCTTAGGAAGCCAGTAGTGAAATGGCAAAATGTTGCAGTGAGCAAATGAAAAGATCATAGTATTCAAGACTGAATGTCAAGACATTTCATTGCCTAGAATGGCCCACCACCAGTTTGTTGCAAGTTCAGGAGTATTCATCAGGACCAAGCTCCACAGCATGTAATTTTCAAGAGTAGTGATTTCCAACAGCAAACTTCTACATTTCCTTTTGTTTCTCCCCATCTTTCCTCCGCTCGCCCAATACTGTCCCCTCCAATTAACCTGTCCAGGACTAATTCCCTCATGTGGCTGAAATTTACCTTTATGAAATACAGAACTTCAGCCTTTGATGAGGGCTTACAAGTACCAAATGCCAGCTCAAACCATATGGTGTTATGGTTGCTGGACCCCAGTGGTTCTGCAACCCGCACCCCATCTATCCTTTATTAGTTGGTGAGCACCACATCAAGAATGGCAGCCTGCCTTGTGGGTTCCTTGACCAGCTGCACCAGCATGCAGTCCTGCACTGTATCTAGCAGGGCCTGGCTTCTGGCACTCATAGTTGCTGGAATGTCTCAGTCAATGACTGGCAAGCTGACATCCCTCACTACTACCACCTCCTCCATTGCTGCCACCTTCTTTATGTCTGCCCCTAGTTCCCTATCACTCTCATCCCCCTGCCAATGTGGCCTCTAGATTACCCCATGTGTAATTTCTTGATGCCTCCATAAGCTGAATCCATAGCAATTCTATTACCCCATTTCCTCCCCTGATGGATCCATCATCCACTGCCTCGATTTCTTCCCTGATTTAGAAGGCTAGCCCTCCTTCTTTACCTTTCCCCAGTCATGCCTATATGTGGTATAACCTTAGACTGTTAGATTCCAGTCATTGTTCTCTATGGCCCAAGTCTCCACAATGGCTACAGAGTCCAACCCAGCATCTGTACCATCACCTGGAGCTCACTGACTTTGCATCCCAGGCTCCTGGCATGAAGGTAGACTGCCTTCCATCTTGTGCTTACAACCCCTGTTGTTTTTTACATGACCTCCCCCTTTATTTTCCCCTAACCTCCTTAATTTCTTTTTTTTCCCTTTTTTTGCAGGCTTTGTGAGCCCCCCCCCCAGTATTATTCTCTATCCTTTTATGAACTCATGGCGATTTTCCCAAACCTCTTTAATTTCTTGTTTTTTCCCTTTTTTGCAGGCTTAGTGAGACCCCCCTCTCTGGTATTATTTTCTACCTTTTTATGAACTTGTGACTTGTTTTTTCCCTCCAATGCTTTTATGCCCTAGTTTAGAAGAAGACCTAGCTCGATGCCCCTTTTTCCAACCCTTCTCAGTGGTATGCCCAGCCTCAGCCTCCCCCTCCTGTCAGTTTAACTGTCCACCAATGTAAACATCAGACTTCTGCCCCAGGGCTCTGGTCCCCTCCCTTATTAGGAAAAGGCCATTACCTTTGAAGAGCCTCCTGTCCCAGAAGCTCCCAGTCCCCCACACAAAATAGTACCTCTCATCCTGACAACATCCCTTCAACCACCCATTAAATGCCTTGATCTCCTTCTTCCTCTCTATGTCTTTTCCATTCCCTCCCTTGAAAAAGGCCAGGAAGCTGAATGTGCCTTCAGTCAGTTCCCCAGCCTTTGAATGTTCTTCACTGCTTCCATAGGCTGGTTCCCTAGATTGTTGGTATCCAAGTGAGCAAGTACCCCAAGCTCCCCACACCCTCTTCTACCATCCTCTCTTTCCTATTCATATCCAAGATGACTGATCACCAGGAATGCATCTGACCACCACCTTCCCTTCCCTCTCTGCCAACCACCTTCTTCACCCCTCTAATAATTGAGTAACCTCTGACTAAGATACTCCTTGCTAACTTCTTCTGGCTTTCACACCTGGATGCCACCATGTCCCCTTCCCTTTCTTCCCAACTGAATCAGAATCCTCCCAATAGAGTCAGGCACCTGTGTCCATATCTCTCAACCATTTGTCACTGAAATGAGGGACATGGACATTTTGGACACTCAAAATTAGGGACAATGAGAGACACAGAGCCTCAGAATGAGGGACACATCCTCAAACATGAAGATACAAGCTCAGAACACTGTGAAAACCATAGTGTTACTTGTACAAAGTTTATTTTTATTTTGTATTTTAAAATACTAAAAGTTTCTGCCCCGAGGTCTGAATTTACAGCACATTCTCTGTGTTGGCAGCACCTTTTCCATGAGGGACGGATGAGGGACAGAGCAATTTTAAGGGGCAAAATGAGGAATGTCCCTCGTAATGAGGGACACTTGAGAGGTATGCCTGTGTCTCCTTCAGGGGTGTAAAGCAATTTTTTGTTGGAAGTTCTTTTTTTCCATAATTTGCTTTCTCTAGCAGTGTGTTGGCAGGCTTATCAGCCCTGTCCCTACTCTCCCCAGTCAGCTGTCATCTCCTGGGAACTCTCCAGATTGAGAGTTCTGTATGGAATATCCCATGGTGGAGCCAGAAGGAAGAGGTCTGTCCTCCTCTAATACACAAATGCAGATGCCAGCCTGGTGTTCCCAGGTGGAGGCATGGGTTGTGGATAAGTGTGCAGGATTTCATGAGCCCATACATCTTTTCCACTTTTTTCATGGTCCCTGCCCATCCCTGCTTCAGGCAAGCAGTGTTATGCATGCCATTTGGAAGCACACAAGCACTATGCCTGACTGGTGTTGCCCTCCTTTTTATGTACTCCTCCACCAGCTTGCACTACCGCCACACCTCAACCTTGTTGCATTGATGGTGGTGTTGACAAGCTACCCCCTTGGAAGTATTTCATTGGAAGCTTCCTGTGGCCAACCCCAGCTTCGTAATCTGCTCCTGAACTCAGTTTGCTGGCCTGGCAGGCAGAAGTGCTACCGTTGCTCCACTGGACTGACATTTGCTGTCTGGATTTTGTAGGTTCGGTTAACCACCATGTGACTGCCTCTGCCTCCCATTTCCTTCCCCCTTACCACCACCCTCCAGCCTCCTGGGCCAGTGGACCTGGGGGAGAATGGGGCTGTGGGCACCGGCTTAGTTGGTGTGGCAGCTGAGACATCTCTTCTCTTGCTGCTAACAGTTAGCCATGGAGCTCTCCAAAGATCCTGCATATGTGGTAGTATCCTAATTTCGGAGCATAACCTTTAAGATGATTGGTCCACAGTCCCTGCAGCTGACAAACTCCCCACTGTACCTACACACCGTACTGTCAGCTGTCTCCTTATAGATAATAACTTCTGACTGCCAGTGCTGCTCTTCCTTCTTCTACCTGCCATAGCTTTGACCCAAATGGGCCTACTCTCTGTAGGAAGTTTAGCCTAAGGTACTGGTTTAAATGGTTACTTGCTGACAGTCTTTTGGATTTCTCGATTAGACCCCTCCCTCAGATAGGTAGTTGGCTATACTTCCCTAACACCCCTGATGAAGACCGTATGGGTCAAAGCACTGGGAATAGCTTGTTTTGCATTTTTTTGTAGCCAGGGTAATTTAATAATATGCACACTCTGTATCAATAAAAGGTATACCAACTATTTTTTGTTTTCCTAGTTGTCAGTCATTCCGCTTCTTGGACTCCTTGAGTGCTGAGCCATTCTGCTTGTTATGCTACCCTTATACCCCTACTCAAGATAGGTAGTTCACTATGTCTACTAATTTATACAGTTTCAGTATTGTAAGGGCACACACTCAAAAACTGTTCTGCTTACAGCCTGTGGTTAATCAGATCTTGCACCAGCAGAGTCCCCTGTGGTCCTGTGGGCACCCTGTGGAACTCCTACAGATTTTCTCTAGTCAGATACTGCACTCCTGCTCTGTACCACTCCTGCCATGAGGTGCTCCAAATGATGAGATACTTGGGTGGGCTTGACATTAAGGTTCATTCAGTTCAACTGAAGTTCAGTGTAATGGAAGTGAAGTCTAAATGCAGACAGCTACTTCACTTCTGCCTAAGCCCAACCCACCAATTAACAGCTATTCCCCCCAGCTAATTACAGGACAAATTCCACCTACCTGCCCCCTGACCTCAGGCTAGCTCACTGTTAACTGTGCCTTTATGCCCTGACTGAAGGTCCCAATCTAATCTGCAGACCCTACACTTCTAATACTTACCCCTCCTGGTTATAATCCCCTAGCTTCCTCAGTCAGCCTCACCACCTGCTCTGATAGCAAGCAATAATATATATTAGCTGGAAAGTCTTGAGCAATGTTGTGTTAAAAGATGAGACCTCAGGTCTATAAATGGTATTGCTACTGAAGGTTTGTTGTAACACTAAATACATGTTTGCCCAGCCAGGATTTAAACTTGTTTGCAACAAGGGTAAGTCTTCTAAGATTTGTTCGTACTGAAAAGCAGTGCACAGTCACGAAAATGCCATTGCACCAGAGTGCATTGCATTCTAGTGGTCAGAGCAAAGAGATGTGAACCAGGAGATACTGGTTCAAATCCTAGTATAGCATTGGCTTACTGTATAGGCATGAACAAGTCACTTAAGTGCAGATGCATGATGGGGTGATGGTGGTGGGGGGGCAATTACTTACAGTGAGGTAATCCCAACCCTATCTGCCAAGCAGTATGAACTGCAGGCAAGTGTGGTTCACTGTGAGAGTGGAACTACTGATCAAGATCTTGTCCACTGATTTCCCATATCACAGTTATAATCTGTGATAGGGGGTTCAGGCTTACTGTAAGTATTTTTTGAGAAATTGTTTCTAGTTAAACCAGTGAAATAGAGGCAGACTTAGTGATTGCACTGGAGTACATGTGTGGTATTCACATGAGTCCCAACCAATCAAAAAGGCTAGGTTTTCCAACTCAGTTATATAACTGACCTTCTTGTTTCTTAGTCCTAAAGGAGAAATCCTTGCATCAAAGCATGATCCTTCCTTGAATTGCATGCTGCACCTCATTTGACAGTTCCTGGAAAATGAATTATAAAAACAAAATTCTACATTAGTGTTTCCATATTTTAACACCACCACAGCCTTGCTTGCACCCAAGGCACAGAAATGTCTGAATATGACAGGGCTAATTATAGTTCTTTCAGAAAATGGTAAAGAGTGTTAAAGCCTAAAAGCTGATTTCAGGGGAGTCTAAAGACTGCAATCAGTAAGCAGTTTCAAACATTCACAAAACTCAGAGCATGCATGGACAAGCTTAATGGGCTTTGCCCCGAGAATGGGGTCAATGCATGAGTCCAACATGCAATTTACTGCTTATCTGGCTCTCTGAGCCTTTTTTAATTCAATTATTGATTTTAGAGTTCGTTCTTCAGGCTAGCCTCATGATATATTATGTCTTGTTTTCATGTGGATCTGAGGGGACAGCAGACAGAAGCGGACTCAGTTACAATGGACATACTGTACAATAACAGCCATACTTATAGTCACACAAGCATGGGTGTTGGCAGGCATACTCAGTGTACTTTGCTGAACACAGTAAAATCTGGAAACTCCAGGGGCAACATGAGCCTCAGGCTAGGACAACAAACACAAACAGAGCCTGATGTGCCCGAAGAACTGCTTTTCTGTCCTTTGATGCTTTAGTGTGAGTTTGTGAACAATCTTTGGGAGACGTGTGGGTGCTAAATTCAGAGGCCATGGTTGTATGAGTGACCCAATTGAGTATGTATGCATGAGTGCTGGTGTGAATAGACTTCTCTAAAGCTGGCTGCCTTGATGTGGTACAGAGGCGCATCACAGTGTATCCTAAACACTGTAACTAAAAACCAGCCAACATCTGTCTGATTGGTAGTGTGTGTGTGTGTGTGTGTGTGTGTGTGTGTGTGTGTGTGTGTGTGTGTTTTTAGATAAAGAAATGTTGTGAATCTATTAGGATCATTGGCTTACTACATATTGTTGCATGTGGGGGGGGCCGGGGCAAAAGTTCTGTCAACTCTTGACTACAAGTTTAAAATTGCTGGTGACACCCCTACACACAAGTTGTAGTGTTCTTTGATTCAAAACAGACCTTTCTTCTCAGTTCAGCAGAGGCCTCTGCTTGTGTGCAATCATGGCTATCTATGGTTGCAAAGAAAGAGGTGGCATTCAGTGTGTGTGTGTGTGTGTGTGTGTGTGTGTGTATGGGGGGGGGGGTCTGTTGTATAAGTATGCAAGGACTCAAAAATAATTTCTTGCTTTCCTCCAAGTGGCAATCCTGTTGTACAGCACTGCAGAACCATGTTATCTTTTCTGTGCCACACAGTGCATTGATAAGGACTGGCACATGCCCTCAGCATTTCAACATGTTTTTAACATCTTTAAATTTGTTTTGTCATTTATTTTTGCAAATATAAAATCTGATGGCACTTTCATGGACATCAGACTTTAAACAGGCCTGTAGACTGGTGATGAGCTTCTTATGTACTGTACAATCACTGAGTTCGAGACATTTTATTCAGGAGCATGTATATTAATATATTTTCTCCAGAGGAGAGGGGTTATGTGCCATGCACTCCTTTGGTTCAGTGGTGCATCTTTTGTGAATGGGTAGGCAGGTGTGCTGGCTTATATTGACGTGATTGTACTGCCACCTTTTTCTTCCTGACTCCATTTTATTTCATGTATCCAGCCAACTGACACATGGTGCCATACATGCCTCTCAACCATTCTCAAATGTGTAATACTGGCCACAGACATGCGGGACAGATCACGTAGCACTGAGATTTACTATTAGATCTCTGAAAGAAACTGGCACTTTGGTTTCAAAATAGTTTGTTGGTCAATAGAGCAGCAACGATTAATGTGAATTTGTGTTTAAATCTGCAGTGGACAGGTTCTTCTTTATATAGGCTATAGGGCTTCCAAGCAGTAAAATAATGGACAGTTGAGGTGAATGGATGGTACACCTCACATTGCTGGGAACCACTTGCATAAAAATGAACAATTCCCAGTTCTGCAGTACAGCTGATCAAAATGCATTTTCCATCACAGAAACATAGATGTTGAGGGCAGATAAAGACGAAGTAACCATGTAATCTGCCTATCAGTGAATTCTGTGAAAATGTATTATTTTGTGAAAACTGGTGGAAATTTGTGTTGAAAATGCTACTGGGCTAATACCTTTCCACACAGTAAACATTGTTGTGTTGTGAGATTTTTTTCATACATAAAAAAAAAAGCTATGTTTGAATCTGTGGAATGGGTTGTGCTACCTCTCACTATGCTGGTAACTTGGGCTCAGGGGCAGACTCGAGTCATGCAGGGAAGGAAGATCAATCATCCCTGAGCAGCACTCCTCTTTCTGGGTGGCAGGAGAATGCACTCCACTATGCAACTGCCACTTGGATCAAGCCAGGTGGTGGTGCATTCGGAAGTTCCAGACTGTGGGTAGGGATGCTGCCAGATGCCAGCATAGCCATTTGCATGCAGATTAAAGCATGTATCAGTGCATTCTGGCTTCCCATGAAGAAAATGGTTGAAAAAACCCCGGCAGCTAGGATGCTGACAAGTCAACCTGCAGGCCTCACACTACCAGTTAAGGCATCCACCCACCATGCAGTCCAGTGCACATGGTGGTAAATCCTCTAAAAAGGAAGTGTTGGCATGCTTTTTATTCTTTGGCAATTGAATAAGGCCCACTAGGCACAAGTGCCTTTTTTCAGGGGTGACCCAGGAGTACTAGGGAGGTTAAGTGATTGGCTCAGAGTCACACAGTACACAAGTGGAGGTCATAGTTTGGCAGAAAAGGGCATGCCAGGGTGCCAATGCATGGCAAGGACCAAGCTCATAGAAGTTGTTCTTTTGTGCCAGTGGTTTTCATCTTTTTTTCAATGATTCTTTACAGGGCTCACAGGATGTGGAACAGGGCTTGCAAGGTGTGGGTCTGTTTGTCACAGCTGGAGATGGTTTAGTGCCCTAGCTGGGTGGTTTTGACACATGTACTGCTAAGTGAATGTGTGTGACCCCTTCTCCGGAGTGAGATGGGAACAAGCTCCTGAGCTGCAGAAGCCGTTGTTATATATCCTTCTCTCTAGATGAGTATAAGAGGACATTTGCTGAACAGCAGCTGCATTTGTTGGGTAACCCCTTCACTGGATGGGGACAGGAAGAGTGACACTGAGCAGTTGCAGCCTTTGCTCTGGGTCTCCATAAGTGGATGAGAGGACTGCCAATGAACTGGGGCTGGCTGTGGAGTGTGTCCCCCTTTCTGATGGGGGATGGCAGATCAGTTGCTAAGCTGTGGCAGTGTTTGTCTGGGACTGGGCGATCACAGGTTAAAATCTCAACAGAGTGTGGCCTTGAGGAAGTCACTTAACCTCCCAGTGCTTTGCTCTACTCAGCTGTGGAAATTGAAGAAGTAGTAGCAGGTCAAGATGTTACTGCTAAGCTGGGCTATCCTGGGTAAACAAATTGTCAAATAGAAATGAGAACATATAAGGACTCACTTAATCACGCCAAGGTCATTAAACCATGGCCTCCCTAGAGAGACAGCAAGAGCAGTGCCTCTCTGTTGCTAAGCAGGAAAAAAACTATAACAGCTCCATGGTATATAGGTAGCATCAAAGCCTGTCACCCAGTAAACAAATCATAAACTGCATTTATCTTAACTCATTACCTTTTCCCCCTAAATAACAGCATTATCTTATTGGTTGTTTTCTTCTGTTCTGTAAGTGATATAAACAAATACTTTGTGCATATGGAAATCTGAGCCACACAGCTATCCACCACAATCAATTGTTTCTAGTATATACAGAATGGGAGAAAACAGCCCTTAAGGTAACACTGTTTTAAGAAGAAAGATATAGCAATGACTTGCCAAAACATTGTTACTTTACGGAATGTTTTCTCCCATTCTGCAAGTGATAGAAACAAATACTTTCTACTGATGGAAATCAGAGGGCCCCATTTTCAAAAGGTTAGGACTGGTGCAAGGAGAAATGGTGCAAGCGGCTCCTTGCACCACACCTTGAGCCAGTCCCAATTTTCTAAGGAACCATCTGCAACTGGGGGACTGCCTGCACCAACTAGTCTTGTGCCATCCTTGTGATGGCCACTCCAGTGCATCATGGTGGAAAGGAGTTTGCATCAGGGCGGGGTTGCAATATCCCCTACATTGGGATTTTGCAAGCCCCCCCAAGGGGCTCATGGACCCTACAGTTAGATCAACCCGGACCTGATCTAAGCTGTTGTGCACCATTGCTGCAGCCCTGCTTGGTGTGTGGGGGGTGACCTTTTGCGCCCCTGGGAAAAGTGTCCCAGACAGCCCCCAACACCTGCCAGACCACCACTGGAAAGGCCAGTAGTCCATGGCAGGTGAGAGCTCATATTCCTTCCTGGTGGTGACACTGGTGCACTGCCCCCCCAGGACCCACACTGTCCCTACAATCTTCCCCTGTTGGGAGCAGTTGTCATCCCCTCCCCCAGTCAGAGCCATCCCTCTCACAAGCCAGGGCACCTCTGGATGACCCACAAGCCATCAGGGCAACTGGCCAGTGGGTCACCATGACTGGCTACTGGTGCCACAAGCCTGTGCGGTGCTGTGGCAGTCCCCTTCCATGCACTGTTTGGTCAGTGCACAGGGCAGCTTGTGACAGACCTGGGGACTTTGACACTGGGATCCCTTTCTTTTAAAGTACTGTGCAGGGTTCCTGGTGCCTGAGTTTGCATCAAGCAGCAGTTTGCTGCACACTGCACATTCATTTTAAAATCAAGTACAGGGTCTCTTAGAACCCCAACAGCATCAAACATTACAAAATGCACCTTACAAAATGGGGTGGGGGATCAGCACATCAACTAACCTTATACTTAAAAGGAAAATGCAATTACTTCCTAAAATAGTGTTTTATGGGCTGTTTCTCCTGCTCTGTAAGTGATAGAAACAAATACTGTACTTTCAACTGATGAAAAGTAGAGTTTTCAGCTTCCCAAATGTATCACACATTGTTTCTAGCACTTACATCACGAGATACAAGAGCTCAAAAAGTAACACTATGTTTAAAGAAAAACAGCAATGACTTTCTAAAACCCATTGTGTCACCAAAGAATAATAATCCGGCACCTTATGTTGTATATGAGATGCTGCCATCTCCCACGACAAACCGAGCACTGCGAATACTAAAAGTTCTATTTTAAATCCGAGGCTGAAATTCTGGGCATGCGCACCAATTGTACACTCTTAGCATGTGCAGGATCTTTATCCATGATTCTCGGCGATGCCGGGATTTCAGCTTCGGATTTAAAATACGAACTTTCGCTATTCGCAGTGCTTGGTTTGTCGTGGAAGATGGCAGCAGCATTTATATACAAATATAAGGCTCTGGATTATGATCCTTTTAGTGACACAATGTTAAAAAACTTGCAGTGCATGAACGCGTTCCAGCCAGCCCTGCGTTCCCAACTTGGATGTGCTTCTGGGACGCGGGGCACTTTCGGTCAGGACGGATGAAAAGAAATTAAGGCAGAAAATGAAAAACATGGTAAATATTCATTTATTTTAACCATATGGGGGGTTTCTGCAGTGAATATTTAATCAGTGTGTGCAAAGTGGTGCATTTTTTGTATCAGGCAAAAAGCGAAGGAGTAAAGCTGACAGTGCCCCTTTAAATGGTGGTTTCTAAAACATTAGCATTACTTTATGGGCAGTTGTCTCCTGTTTTTGAAGTGATAGAAACCTTATACTGATGGAAAACTAGGACTCTCACCATTCCATCAGTGCTGAACATTTGTTCCTAATAGCTACAGAACGAGAGAAAATAGCTCATACATATACTGTTATACCCCCAAAAAACCTGCAATGACATTCTAAAAACAATATTTCTGTATTGAACTTACTAGAGTGCCTGGTATACCTAGATGATGTTATTGTGTTTTGGCAGCTCACTGGAGGAACATGAGAGCAGATTATTTAAGGTATTGGACCGATCTGGAGGACTTTGGCCTTAAACTGTCCATTGATAAGTGTCAATTCTTTCAAACATCAGTAAAGTATGTGGGACACATAGTATCCATCGAGGAATAGAGACCGACCTAAGTAAAGTTGAGGCCTTGACCACCTGGCAGAGCCCAAAAATCTAAAAGAACTGCAAAGATTCCTGAGATTCTGTGGTTATTATCGTGGCTTTCATCAAGGACTATTCAAGAGTGATCCGCCTTTACTTAACCTTACCAAGGGTATCCCCCAACCCACAAAAATACCAAAAGTCAGCCTCTCAAGACTGAAAGAGTGTATTTTCATCCGAGTGAAGTATTTGGGGCCCACTGGACTCCTGATTGTGAGACTGCTTTTCATGAGATCATTTATCAACTTACCCATGCTCCAGTGCTGGCCTATGCCGATCCAAGAAAACCTTATGTCCTGCACACTGATGCTAGCTTGCAAGGGTTGGGGCTGTGTTGTACCAAGAGCACGAGAATGGCCTGAGACCAGTGGCCTTTGCCAGTAGAAGTCTGACCCCATCTGAAAAGAACTATCCTGTACATAAGTTAGAGTTTCTAGCTTTGAAGTGGGCTATTGTTGACCAATTCCATGAGTACTTGTATGGGGCTAAAATACTAGTAAAACTGACAATAATCCTTTAACCTATGTGCAGACCTCAGCTAAGTTGGATGCCACTGGCCATAGGTGGCTTTCTGCATTATCTACATATGACTGTGCTCCTCGTACCGAGCAGGTCTGAACCACATAGATGCTGATGCTCTCTCCAGGAGGCCTGTTCCCCAGAATGATTGGGTCCGATTGGCAGAACCTGACATTCGGCACTCTGCCGGAAGTTTGACAGGGAGGAACAATGTCCACGGATCCAGTGGACTGCATGGTGGATTGCTTGGGACCCTCTGAGAATTGCATACCTGCCGCTATTGCCACTTTTCTGCAATAGACATTGGTGCACTGCCTCAGCTGGACAATGACAGTATTCAAGTGGCTCAACTCAGCGATCCCATGATCAAAGCAGCTTTAGAAGCCCTCTATGCAGGAAAAGATGTGTCCAAATTACGCCCACTGATTTGAGAACTGCACTGTTATACAAAGAAGGTCCTAAATTGAAACTGATCAATAAACTGTTATACAGAGAAACAGTAGACAGAGGGGACAAGTAGACAAACAACAACTAGTGCTGCCCACTGCCTTTCGAGACTCAGTATTGAGGTCCTTGCACAACCACATGGGGCACCTTGGTATAGACAGAACACTTGACTTGGTGAGATCCAGATTCTATTGGCCTAAGATGGGGGCTGATGTGGAGCAACACATTCAACTTGTAGTCGCTGCTTACAGAGGAAAGCTTTGCCCCAGAGGGCTGCCCCTTGTTAACATAACCACCAGTGCACCCATGGAGCTGGTCTGTATTGATTTTCTAAGTTTGGAGTCAGATCAAAGAAATATCAGTAATGTGCTGGTGGTCACTGACCATTTCACGAGATATGCCCAAGCTTTCCCACCAAAGACCAGAAAGCATCCATTGTAGCCAAAGTACTTGTAGAAAACTTTTTGTTCACTATGGGGCTCCACAAAGAATCCATTCTGATCAAGGGAGAGACTTTGAGAGTCGTCTGATCAAAGAGATGCTTTCTCTGTGGGAGTGCGAAGTCCAGAACCACTCCTACCACCCCCAGGGGGACCCACAACCTGAACGTTTCAACCGCACTTTGCTAGATATGCTAGGCACCCTGCACCCAAAGGACAAGCCTAGATGGAGCCAACAAATTAGCACCCTGGTACATGCTTATAACTGCAACTAAAGTGATGCCACTGGATTCTCCCCTACCGCCTGATGTTTGGAAGAGAAGCTCACTCACAGTAGATGTGTGTTTTAGGGTCTCTCCTGATGGGGTTCAAGCTGACAACTATTTACAGTATGTGCAAAAGTTAAAGGCCCAGCTAACTCATGCGTACTAACTGGCTCAAACCATGGCTGCCAAAAGAAATCTGGCCAACAAAGAAAGGTATGATAAAAGGTGAAAGCACAGGAACTCCAGGAGGGATATCGGGTATTGCTAAGAAATCTGGGACTGCATGGCAAGCACAAGATTGCTGACAGATGGCACCATCTCCCTCACATTGTAGTGGGCAAACTAGATGATCTGCCAGTGTACAAAAGTAAGGCCTGAGAATAATTCAAAAGATGTAAAACAATGCATAGAAATCATTTACTGCCCATTGGACAAATCTTAATTGAGTCTGAGCCCTAGAAGATGCCCCTCTGGACCAGTGACTAGAGCTGCTGCTAAGAAAAGATCAAGAAAGTCTGCACCTACAGAAGTAAAGTTAAAGTGTTCCCCTCCACAAGTCCCAGTTGAGCATGACTGTCAGTCCATATCGGAAGAAAGTGAGAGTGACTTTGAATACTATCCTTCTTACGAACTGAGTCAATTGTTTTGAGGCAATCCCTAGTCAATACTGGAGATGAAGCTGGGCCTTCTGGACTGTCTAAGCCCCAGCTTCATCCCTGGAGCCAATGCTCCCAGAAAGTGAAGTGCAAAGCATCAGATCAGATGAAATGGAATCATTGTGCATGGTTGAACTGTTTTGAGCTTTCAGGGAGAAATGATAGATTGGGCAGACTGGTGATACACTCTAACAAGAAGAGTATTTTGAGTGCCCTGACAGTCCACTGCCAGTGTCCGAAAGCTCTCCATGCGAGCCAAATGTTGTGGACTCAGAAACTGTAACTCCTGGAGCTGAAAGTGCCCCAAGTTCTAGCCTCTCACCCCATGGAGACTCCTGACAAGTGAGGACAATGCTGAAAATGAGGCTCAGAGTGCAGAGACTATAACAGTTCCCCCTAGAAAGACTGGTCGAGCTGTAAAGCCTGTGGTGCACCTCAGTTATGATTCACTTGGGAGGCCTGTGGACTTGCCTCTCAATGTTGTCCATAAAGGAGTGTATGTGTCCCCGAGCTCATTGCCCAAACTGAGCATCAGTGCTAACTCCAAGTTACTTGTGTTGCCTCTCTAGTATGGTGCCCTTGCCCCATCCAGCCCCCAAGGTAACTGATAGGAAGGGCCCTCTCAGGTTTCATGTACAAGAGATAATAACTTGAGTTATGGTACAATGTGTATGTAATACTGTGTAAAGAGTGACGACTGCAATGTTTCAGAAATGTGTTCTTGGTAAAATGATATATTGACTGATGATTACATGTGCGAGCCTAATGCAAATGTATATGGTTGCAGTTGAAACTTATGGGTACTTGCTTGACGCGACGCCAAGCTTTCCCAGGCCAGGAAGGGTGTAACCCCCGCAAATGGGGTTCCCAAAAGACTTCCAGGAGCTTGCTTGAATGCCCCAAGCCTGAATGGTGTTTGGCATTTAAGCCATTTATCAGTGATTGTTTTTAGAGCCTCTGGTACTATCTCTTTAAGAGCTGTCTGCTTGCAGACATAATTAGTTTGTATGGGGAACTGTGTGCTTCTCTGAGTACCACTCGAGCTGCTGCCAATTCACTTCATTTTGCAGTCACTAGGAGTGCAAAGGGAACCTATCTGAAAGATGTAACTGTTTGCCTGAAATTATTTAGAGTAATAATGAAATTACAGTTTGTCTAACCTGCTTTCTTTGCAGTCAGAACTGTGTCTGCTAGTTCCCATTCTAGTTTTGAACTGCTGAACTGGACCAATCAGTGTGGGTAAGCTAGCTCTAAATGGTGCCTTGACGAATCAGAACTTGGACTCATAATCTGAGCCAGCCACAAGAGGATTGTATGGGCAGTGACTCTGGGAGATGTAGTTTAGACTTCAGTGCCTTTTGGACCAACAGCAGCCGTCTATTGTGAGTGACAGCCAATCCAGTCAAGAACTGGGAGGAACTCAAAGGAAGTGCCCGTTTTGTCGGTTGGAGTTTCAATTGAGCTTTGGCAGTAAAGAAGGAAGGAGCCCTGTGCTTTTCAGTGTGCAGTTTTAGTCAAAAACGTGTAAGGCCCAGAGTTCCGTCTGCAGCTTGTGTAACAGCTTGTTAGGACTGAACTGCCCTGTGAAAAGAATCAAAGGATCTCTGAAGAGTAGAAACCAGGCTCACCTGTAGAAGACTGGAGGAATTGCTGAAAATTGCACTCGGTCTGTCAGGAACTGAATCTGCTGTGTGTTCTCCCGGTATTGTGCAGTAATTACGATCAGGATACAGATGCAGCCTGCCTGGTATAGTGCTTTCTTTTATATGGATGTGTGAAGAGGTTGTGTACCTCAAGTGAGCCCTGCTGACATTGAAGGACCCTATCTTATTTGGAGGTCATGAGTACTAATTCAGGGTCGCCTCCTGTTGAATTGCCACATTAAATCCAAATGGAATTACTGTACTGCTGACTGTTTAATTCTCCTTTCTCTGTGTGAAAGGGCCCCCTACCAGCTGCCACGGTTTGGACTAGCCACTAGGGCTTGGGTACCCAGGGACAGTAACTGATAGGGATAGGCCTGTGCACAGAGCCATAGGTAGATTATTAGAGTGATAAGCTAATTAACCTGATTTCCCCTGTCCTTGTTATATCCCCAAATAAATCAGAGCTGCTTGTTTCAGCAAAGTTATACTGCCTGAGGTATTTGTCTATGTTAAAGTACTGTATTGTGATTGTTGCACTGTATCTCATTTCACAGGAGGTCCCAGTGCAGAACCAGACCTGGGGATAAGTGTATACTGTGAAGGTAATTTGATATATTGTGTGGGCCACTAGTGGGAAGAAAGAAAGGGGTTGCAGTGTCCCAGAGGGCTGTGACCAAGTTAGTTTAACTATTGCAAACCCTGACCTCTGGGTGGAGGCACCCGCCATTGGATCCAGGCCCTCAACCTGTTAGTGGCAAATCAGGCAGGGTAGTAGCCCTGGGATAGCGCCATCTAGGGGTTACACTAATGCTTTAAATGATTACAGGCAAACAGTTACAGCTTTCAGATGGGCTCCTTTGCACCTTCAGTGACCACTAAATGGAGCAATTACTCTGCAGCTCGGGCAGAATTCGAGCATTAAATACATAGTCCCCCCATACAAACTAATTAAGTCTGCAAGCAGACAGGTCTTAAAGAGATGGTACATGGAGCTCAAATAGCACTCACTTGCAACCACAGTTAAGCAGCTCAGACACGAGCAGCCAGCCAGGCTTGGAGCATTCAGGCAAGCTCCTGGAAGACTTTTAGGAACCCCTATTTGCAAGGGGGTTACATTGGTTTCCGCTTTTGTTGTTGTGACCCCTAACCCCACAGGGCCACCTGCATGTGAAACAAAGTCCATGTAGTATTCAGTGCGGCATCCCTACCTCCCTCCCTCCTCTTTGCAGAGTGCAGTGCCACCCATACATCTACAGGAAGCAGTGGGACATTTGCTGTACTCCCGGAAGAGTGTCACTGCGGCGCTCAGTCCTCTTCCCCCTACAGGTGGTCTGCATGTGACAGGCTTGTTCCCAAACCTGGGTCACTGGTGGTGCAAATGGTAGCCCTAACAATGTATTGATGGGCTGGTCGCTGTAAAGGGCTTCTGATAAATCTTTCTTGTTCTGTGAACAGTTACCGCCTCACATGCGACTGCACTGGCAACAAAGCAGTAGCCCTTGCCTGTGGCAGCTCTCTGTTCCCACTAAAACACTGCAGTCGAAACCCACTGTCTCATCACACTTAACAGTATTACCAATTTAGGTACAGACTACTCAGGCCCATCTCTCAGCTGTCAGCTGTGGCTGCAGCTGGAACCCATCATGCTCAGTTGAACAGACTAAGGTTACTACTGCTGAGCTGTGACGATAACCAGTGCTCCACTTTTTGTTTGTAATTTGCTTATGTCCCTTGTACTTTGTTCCCAAATTCCTTCCAAACCCATGGGACTACCAGCAGTCGCCTCTTACCTTTCTCCCTCAGTACCATCCTCCTCAGAGCCTTGGCTTGTATCCTCCTGGGCGAGGTCAGGGTGGAGGTGGTTTACCTCTGAATTGCTCTTGTTTTCATCAGTAGGTATCCATGGTGAGAAAGGGATTTATTGGTGCCAGGAGCCTTCATCTTTCAGGCACAGAGTCCATACTTTTCTCGCTTTTCTCCCAACAGCCCTTAGGAACTACGCGGGCAAGGGCTGCAAGGGTGTCACATGCAAGCGTGATGTCATCCACAGTCAACGCAGTTTCTTGCACCCTAAGACTTGTCGAGCTCCTACTGTGCCCTGCATCCAGGGGACAGTGCAGTAGCAGATAGGACCTACCCTCCCCAGGGAAGGAGAGCATCCTCTGGGACACTCAGTCCTTCCCGCTCAGCTGGCACTTGATGGCTCAGTCGCTCCCACACACACAGGTCATGGTGTGGTGAATAGTAGAGCTACCACTGCTCCGACAGGCTAGTCCCAGTGCTCCACGACTTGCATGGAGTTGTTTATGTTAAAGTAACCTTTGCTTTAGTCCTGCTAAATTGGATCCAGTTTAAACTGTGCAGTGCCTTAGTAAACAGAAACAACAAAAGCTGGTAGCTGCAGATGGCAGGGATGTAACCTTGTATTTTCAGCATTTTGAGTCTCTGTAAGCAGGCTTTGGTCAGCTTCCTTTTGTTTCATTTGGACAACATAGGTGGTCCACTTTAAATGTTTCTTTTGTCCTTAACAAAATGCTTACAATAGTAAATACTCTGCTGGCGGTCAGCCACCATGATTCAGACCCATGTCTTGAGTAACAGGCACTGGGGTGCCACAGGTCAGATCTGAGCAGCCGGCAGCCTTCTGACGCTGGTTTCCAGAGTTACTAATCAGAATTACAGAGGCTGACAGCCAGATAAAATAACTTTAGTCAATACTTAGTACAATGAGCAGTGTGTGGCTCCTCTGTATTGGATTATCTTAGGAGGTTGATAGACACCCAGGCATTTCTCGGGCTCTGTTAAGCCTTGCCATACGATACTCATCTCCAAGTTTACTGACACTATTCAGAGTGAGCTGCTTTTGGAGCAAATGCCATTCTTATGGACGCTGCTGAATGAATATTATTCAGAAGCTGGCAGTATTTCGGTTCCTGGACATTTGCCAGGTCCTGAAGCAGCTACAAGGCACTCTGTGTTCTGCACGCTACCTAGTCTGTTCTGCAAGTCTTACTCAGATGGAGGTTGAATCACAGGGATCTGACAAATTCTAGTTTTGAATCACAGTATTTTACGAGCAGATGGAGGTCATAATAAAACCTCTGACCAACTGTGTCTGTGCTTTGGTTGCATTCATTGCCCCTTCCCAGGAAAAATAAAATACCAGCCCAGGTTTTGAGCTTTGTTCCATCTTAGTCGATTGTAACATTTGATAGTAATGAGTGATATGGACATACTGTTTATTACTTTAACAGCAGTGACTGAGATATCGCTCTCGTCAACCCTGTTCCACACACACACAGAAGTACAAGTGCATTTGTCCAGATTGAAATTTCACTTGGACCATTGATTTCATACCTGCTTGAAAAGCAGGAATGTGTACATGATGGACCTAGTCCCTGCAGACTTTAAATTACTATGTTACTACTGTATAGCTGCCTCACAGCAAAGTATATGATGTTAACACATGGCCTGTGTACTGAATGGTGTCATCTACACAGAATGACATTTTTGAGTCACACATTTGCCAGAAGACCTCTTGACGTGGATTTGGGGAAATGGATGGTCACAAGCATTTGGGAAACTAGAGCTGCTTACTGGTGGCTTCCTGGGGTGATGTAAACCATTCGATTGTTTGCTTTCTCAGGTTGGTGAGGCAGAAAGCTTGCCACTGTATGATAATGGATTAAACAAATACTGCTTTTCTGAGAAGAGATCTCGGAGGAAAGCAGTTTCAGTTTTAGGTCAGAGCAATTGAAGTGGAAGTGGTTAAAAGAGGCTGGAAACGAAGGAGGCTGCAGAAAATAGTCTTGGAATGAACACCAAAATGTTTAAAACTTGAGCCCATCTGTCTACAGCTGTGAATGTGTGCAGATGTATAAAATAGTTCATGGCTCCTGATACTGTAATCAGTATGTGTTCTGTTACCTCCCAGACATGTCAGAATACATAGAGCAATACATACAGTATAGTGTGTAACAATTCCCCACCACCACCACCACAGCATTGACCCCTGTCTGCCTTCAGAGGTCACCACCCAGCTCCACTGCTGTCCCCCAACCCAAGGTATGGGCGTCCCCATAACTGTCCCGCACTTTACCCTCTGTGGTAGGGCCCTCCAGGTGACAGTACACTCCCAGTGGAGGCACAAATTCAATGGTGGGGACCATGTCGTGTTGGGCGGACAGACAGTGCTGAGCCTGGTAATGTCCCATGTTCTCCCTTTCTTATGAGACACAGGCACAGTACTTCTGCACGCACCACTGCATTGCCTGCACCACCTGTGGGCCCCCAGTGGTTGGCACAGTGGGAGATGAACAGTCTCCCACCTTGAGAAGGCAGGTATCCTGGGGATACTTATTCTTCTGACCCGCTAGCCCTCTAATGTCCAGGCTTGTCCCCAAATGCAAGAAGCTGGCATCCAGTCCTGTCGTAGCAATGGGGATGACTATGGCTGTGCCTTGATTAGATGTTCATTTCTGTTTTTTTTTTTTGTTTGTTTGTTTGTTTGTTTTATTTATCCTCCTACTCCCTCCATCTCTGACCCTTTGTGGGCATCTAGGAGTCATTCCTCTGCCAGCCACCCTACTCTGGACTTACCTTGCACCCCATGGATCTGCAGCAATCTCCCCCAGGTTGGGGAACGAGGCAGGGCCCATGCGCCTGCATAATCAATCTCTTCGCTGGCAAGGCAGTCCGTGTGGGGTGGAGGCATATGGAGGGCACGCCCCAGTGGCCCGCCTTCCCAGAGACGGCTGGGCTTTTTCAACCTGTTTTCCTCCCACACACATAGTAGTGCCCTTGACGCTCAGGGCGCAACGCCGCCAACGCCCACCACACGCCTCGGCCAGCCCATCCTGCAGGTAGGGACTTCGTTATACTCTGAGCCTCTGCTCGGGTCAGGCTAACTACGGACATGGCCCCTCCCTCCCTCCCCCAGGAGAAGGGTGAGCTGTCGTGGGGTGCTTGCGCATTTTCCTCCGGCTGTCCCTCCGGCTGACCGAGTCCCACTCCGAACCTGGGTGGCGGCTGCTGCAGGGAAGTCCAACCACTGCGCCCGATGGTCCGGCCTAGATGTTCAATTCTGACATAGTGTAATATTGCGATGACAGCAGGAGAGGGACACAATGTCCATCTCCTCCACCCTCCTACCACACTGCAGTGACTATACTCAATTTGGTTTGGCTGTACATCCACGCTGTGGCATCTCTTTCCTTTGTTGTGTCTATCTTTAGCAACTTGGTGTCACCTGCAAACATTAGCAGATTGCTGCGGATCCCCATGGCCAGGTCATTAATAAACATGTTACAGACTGACGGATCCAACACCGACCCCGGGCAATTGCTTAGTACACCCCTCCACTCCTGAATCTTGACCACGCACTACCACCCTCTGTTTCCTACCTGTCAAACAATTTTCTGTCCACCTCTTGTACATTTTGTGGACTCCACATAATGCTACTTTCTCCTTGAGTTTTCCACGTGATAAAGCATCTAAGACTGATGAAGTCCAGATAGACTACATCCACTGACCTGTCCCGCTCCACCTCCTAGTTTTCTCCTTAAAGAAGGAAGGCCTTTAGGTTTGGTAGGATCTTTGGTTTGTGAAGCTGTGCTGTGTTCTAGAAAACGGGACATTCTCTTCCATATGTTGAATCGTCACATCTTTGTGATTGACTCAAACACTTTTCCAGTCAGTCAGGTCTGACTCATAGGTCTATCTTTACTTGAGTCAGACCTCGACCCTTGAATAGGGAGATGATGGGAAGACGGGACACTGGGAGCGTGCCTCGATATGCCTCCACCCACACGGACTGCCTTGCCCGACCAGTGGCCAGCAGGAACAGAGGGGTAAGGAGGGACTCAAGTCCATTTCAGAGGATAGAGTCCTGAAGGGACTTTCAGCTCTGAAAGTGGACAAGGCTATGGGACCAAACAGGATACACCCAAGGGTAATGAAAGAACTTGGGGAGGTGCTGGCACCCAGCCGACAGCCTTATTTAGCAGCTTACTGGAATCGGGCATGGTTCCAGAAGACTGGAGCAGAGCAGGAGTGGTCCCTCTACTTAAAGGTGGCAGCAGGGAAGAGGCTAGTAACTATATGCTGGTGAGCCTCACCTCAGTGGTGGGCAAATTAATGGAAACCCTATTAAAGGAAAGGTTAGTAGAGTATCTTGAATCCGATGGGCTGCAAGACTAAGGCAGCATGGATTTGGGGCGGGGGATCATGGCAGATGAATCTGATTGAGTTCTTTAACTGAGTGACCAAGGAAATAGATCAGGGCAGCGCAGTGGATGTGGCCTATTTGGACTTAAGTAAGGCTCATGATACAGTGCTGTGCAGGAGACTGATTAAGAAACTGAACAGCTGGGATGTCAGGAGTGGAAGCTGTCAGGGAGGATAAAGAGCAGTATCCAATAAGCTCTCCTCCTGGGTGGAAGGAAGCTTGCAGCGTCATGTTGTGGCAGCCTCCTGCTTCACTGTCCTAGAATGAGAGCGAGTGTGGCTCTCGTAGCCTCCTTGTCTAGGGGTTTCTTAAGCTCATCAGTTCCTTTGCACGCATTATGGTTGTTTTTCCTGTCAGGCCTGGAAAAGTTCTAAGTCAGTCTGAGACCTTGTCTGTGTAAGTCATAATGGATGCAGAGTTGCAAACTCCAAGCACTTGAGTTTTACTGACAAATGACTGTCAGGGTTCATCTGTACACTTGATCATAGCTCTAGAGATCCCAGCTCATTTTCACACATTCAGTGACCCTGTATGATCCCATATTCATTCCCCACCTTACTTGAGTTGAATTTTGTATCTTCTGGGGTCCTGGGCAGCCCCTGACCCCGAAAGTTAGTACCACTTCCCTTCACAGCCTTGTTGTATTAGCGATTAGTCCTTGTGTTGAAATCCTCAAAATATTTACTCTTGGAAGCATCCAACATGAGAACTAAGAACAATGTAGGCAGTTCCTTTTTAAAGGTACATTTCGGAGAAGAGTAAATTGTGTGAATCTTTTGAAAGTGTCTGCAGCATGAGAAGGAGTAATGATTAAGACCATTTTGTGTGGTCATTCCCAGTCCCATGCATGTGATATTTGTGACCTAAGTCCCATGCCCCAAAGTGGTTTCATAAAGCGCTACCAGGATTCCACTTTGATGAGAAAGATGGGTTACCACCTCATACTTACCTCTAGCTCTTATCAAGGTACAGAACCTTTAAAAGTACACTACTATAATAATGTCAAGAGAGGCAGGTCAGTCTAGCAAATTCCTTACTCATCACCACGTATTATAGTAAAATATTAAGGAAAATGAATCCAAACAAATAATCACCACAGAAGAAATAAAAAAATAACTTATAAAGTAAACAGTGATTTGTAAAGCAGCAGTATTTGTTGTTCGTGAGAAATTTTATCACATCGCTTTTAGCCCAGACATCCTTGAATTCTTCATCAGTGTATTTTTAATCCCCTCAGAAAATGTCAATGCCTTTTTAATTAGTTTTGTAATTAATGATGGTTAATAAATATTGCCACCACTACCAATTTTACAACTCTCATTTCCTGTGGTTACTTTTTGACTGTAAACATTAGATTCTAGCTGACCCAGTGGTTTAGAGAGCTGAGGCACTGTACTGTGCTTATCTCTCCCATGCCGGGTGACTCAAATTCAAGAACAAGTTCAGGTCATTGAGGGTCGGATGGGGGGAGGCTGGGAGAGGAGTGATTGGGGAGGTAGCATTCAGGACGCTTGGCTGCCACCAGATAAAGGTCTGGTGGTAGCACCAATGCTCAGGGGGCTGGGCGTTATGCCACGTGGGTGAGCGGAGCTGGCAGTTGTGGTGGCAACGCACACCCTGTGTGCACACGAATCATGTTGGCCGAACCCCAGGGTGTGGGAGAAAATGGAAAAATTTGGCTTTGCAGGACAGATGAAGCCCTGTCTGCCTGTCTCCATTCCATACTGCCACCTAACCTCTAGGCCCAGTCTGGATGAGAGGCACCGACCAGGTTGGGTGGGGAGAGCGTGTCTCCCCTTCCTGGCGCTGCCGGGGGGTGCAATCTGGTGGATCTGGGGCTACGTGGCTCGGGAAGGTAAACATCAGACAGGACAAGGCAGGGACAGAGTTGAAGAACTTGCTCATGCCAAGTCTGGAGAAAAAGCTTTATGAAAAGAAAAAGAAAAACACTAGAATCCCACTGTGGAGACAAAGTACTAGGATGATGTTAGCACACACTTCTGATAGTCAACAGCACAGCACCACACCATACCAGTCATTAATTCTTTCATGGTTGGCATGGCAAGCGTATTAGGACCTTTATAAAAACTTCAAAGCCATGCATCTCCATTCTGGAATGATGTAAATTAAACTTAAAAAAGGATATGTTGATGTTTTTGCCAGAATACAATAAAAAGCCATGACACTTTTGCTGACTAATACTACTGCTTTAAATGACTGAATAAGAGGCTGGCCAAGCAGCATGATGGTAGAGATATCACTTGCTATGCTGGCAGCCGAAAGGAGAAAGACTTGAGTTGCTCAGGGGCTGGCTGGTGGAGAGAGATTGAGTATCCTTAGGGCAGCTATCCTCCCTCAAGGAAGAGGGAATGCATATCTTGCTGGTCAGCTGCAACCTGTAGAAATCTGAGTAGCAGCACCGTGAGACCACCCCATGCCGGACTCCAGGAATATCTCAATGGAGGCAATGCATGCATCTCATCATTGCATGCGCATTGGACCCAGTGGTAAAATGTAAGAAAAACCTCCAACTGCAGCATGGTGATGGCCATAGCCACATGGGAAGGGACCCACACCCGGACACGGGGACATCTCCATGGAGACAGTGCACGACATTGCGTCATTGCATGCGATGGGGCCCAGGGTAAAAGTGGAGGAAAGACCTCAGATTCCAGCACGGTGATGGCCCCAGCCTCATGGGAAGGGCTCCCATGCTGGTACTCCGAGGACATCTCCATGGAGGCGGTGCATGCACATCGCGTCATTGCATGCGCATGGGACCCAGGGCTAAAATGGAGGAAGCTTCAACTGTGGCACGGTGATGGCCACAGTCGCATGGGAAAGGGATCCCATGCCTGGACTCTGGGGACATTGCCATGGAAGCAGTATGTGTACATCACGTCATTGCATGCGCATGGGGCCCAGCTGTAAAAATGGAGGCAAAACCTCCGACTGCAGCGTGGTGAAGGCTACATTCGCATGGGAAGGTGACCTCCATGCCCAGACTCCAGTGATATCTCCATGGAGGAGATGCATGTTGATCTCATCATTGCATGACATGGGGTCCAGGGGTAAAACTGGAGGAAAAACCTGTAAGTGCAGCATGGTGGCAGCACAGCTGCATGGGAAGGGACCCATGCCCAGACTCCGGAGACAGCACATGCACATCGTGTCATTGCATGCACATGGAGGGCCGGGGTAAAATGAGAACGGGCTCCAACTGCAGCATGGTGATAGCCCCATTCACATGGGAAGGGGACCCCATGCCTGGATTCCAGGGACACCTCCATGGTGGAGATGCACACATATTGCATCATTGCACGTACAGCAAGCATTTGTCAGTGCGAATGTTTGCTTGCTGGCATTAGTAGTGTAGGTGTTAGAGATGCATAATAGAAATGGCAGTGAAGTATTGAACTAAAGCCAACCCACCACCACCTGCAGAGACTGCCAGGCATTGGGGTGTGTCTTTGGGTGCGTCAGGCATAACATGCGCCATTTCACCACACCGTGCCCTGCAGACTCTGACAAGTGTCACGGTGTGCCTTGGGTCTTTGGGCCTTATGCTCACCCCATTCCATAAGGAAATACGTGAAATGGGTGCAGTATAGGAGAATGGGGTGAACTATGGGTCTGAAGAGTCCAAGGCACACCTCAGTGCCTGCCTCGGTGTGGGTGTGGGTGGAGTGGCATGAGCATTGCAGGCAGCAGTCCAAGCCACACCCCTGATGCCTGTCAGTCTCTACAGGGTGGGCGTTATGGTGGAAACCCTAATGTCCCAGTTTTCAACATGTTTTTTTGTGACTACCACCTCATGAACAATGGCAATATCAGTTTGTTAGTAAAGCTGATTTTGCACAATGACTAGGCCATTTGGCACCACAGGTGCAAAAACACATTTTGAACAGGGTGTGAAAATGACAGCTGTACTGTTCATGGGGAGGTGTAAAAATGGCAATGTTGAAAATCTGGAGGAAAATATAAAGAAAGTGAAGTCACAAGCGTATGAGAAACCGCGTAACCATACTCATAATGTAATTAGTTTGGGGATATTTTACAGCAGATTGTCAACGCAGGCATTTTGGGACCTCCACTCATGAACAGTGACACTGTGATTTTCTTAATCTGTCCTGGACACTGATTTCCCAGCGACCATGCATTTCTGCGCTGGAAATGCAGAAACACATTTTGCCAGGGTGTGAAAAATGACAGCTGTACTGTTCATAAGAAGGTGTGGAAAAATGCCAGTGTTGAAAATCTGGACTGAAAAAGTACAGATTAGTGAACTTACGAGGGTGCATGGAAACTACGGAATGCACACTGTAACACAAGTCATTTATGGACTTCTGTCACCAAATTTTCAACATAGCCATTTTAAGACCTCTGCTCATGAACAGTGTCACTGTGATTTTCTTAATCTGTCCCTAACATTGATTTGCACACCGACTGTGCCATTAGGCACTACATGCATGAAACACATTTGAGCAAGATATGAAAAATGACAGCTGTACTGCTCATAAGGAGGTGTGGTAAAATGGCAATGTTGAAAATCTGGAGTGAAAATATAAAACATTTGTGAAGTTGCTAACGGCGTAAGGAACTGCACAATGCACGCCAGAACAGTCATTTTGGGATTTTTACCAAATTTTCAACATAGGGTTTTGGGGACTACCTTATGAGCTGTGACACTGTCGTTTCGTTACTGGGTCCCAAAAGGTGGTTCCGCATAGTGCCCGCAAATCTCCCTTTGGGACCGAATAATAAAATGACAGTGACTGAGTTCATGAGGTGGGGCCCCAAAACCCCATGTTGAAAATTTGGTGAAACAATTCCCCAAAATGGCGAGATATGCATCAAAGTTAAAAAAAAAAAAAACATTTATGCCATTATACAGCTTACCGCATTTCTTCAGTTCATGCGGTCGGCTTTGAAGAGTGCAGGCGTGTTCCGTTCACCGAAGATAATGCTGCTGGACTCTGGAGGTAAGTATGGGGTCAGGGGTGTGGGAGGTGGATGCACAGAGGGTGGCGAGGTTGGGGGCAAGACAATCAACGAGGACCGTTTTTGTTTTCAGATGTGTTTTTCTTTTAGGAAGACAGCGGGACTTGTGCCATGCTGGATAGGGCTCAGCATGGCAACTGAAAAGTTTTTTTCAGAGGGCCATACAGATGTTTGCCACGCTGGGGTGGGCTCCCAGTGTGGCAACTGGAAATCTTTTTTTTTTTTTTTTGGGGGTGTTGAGTGGAGCCGGCGGGATTGGGCACTCCCATCGCCATTCTGACTTTTGCCACGCTGTGGTGGGCTTCCAGCGTGGCACCTAGAAGATCTATGGGGGGGCTGCGGAGCTGTCGAGGATTGGGCACCTCCATCAGCCATACTGTGTGCGGTGGGGAGGGGCGCATGAGCATGCTGGGGTGGGCTCCCAGCGTGCTACTTGAGTGTTTGGGGCAGGGATCTTGAAGGGAGCTGTCTATGACAGCTGTGTTCAGGATGCAGTGCTGAGTGTAGGCACTTTGCATACTGCCGATGGCAGTATGCAAATTGCCCTACCGTTCCCCCACTGATTGCAGCGGTTTTAGCTTTCAACTGTCCGTCACTGCATTGGAATGGCTGTCATAGACAGCACAGACATTCATTGGCACAGAACAGCCGTGCCTGCAAAAGGGAGCAGGGCACTGGAAGTAGGGAGGCACACCTACAAAAACTTGTATGGTGGCACTATGTTTCTTGCACATGCGTAAGCAAACATAAAATGGAGGAAAGCCGTCCGACTGCAGCATGGTAACAGCCGCATCCTCTGCAGGCTCCACGACGATGACTAGGTACCTCTGAGAAAGAGTGTGGCAGAGGAGACAACGGAGACCGGAAGCCCCAGGGAAATTGAGTGAAGGTGCTGGAGGGGCCGTCAGCAAGAAAGGAAGATAAGCAGTAGGCAAAAATAAAATGAGTGAACAAAGTAACCCTAAAGCAGTCCAGTTATGGAACAAATCAGCGATAGTGCAACAAAATCAGGAGACTGACAGGGCTGTTCTGCTCTTCCCCATGATGCCTTGGCATGTTGAAGGAAACAAGTATGAAGGCAAAGAGCCTTGTTTTATTCCTAGCGCTGGATCTATGATACTGAGTCAGAGTACAGCGAATGGGATTAATAACAGGCTACAAACATTTAAAAAAAAACTCAAATTGTTTTTGTGTTATTATCAAAATGTTTTCAATTCATAGCATACAAAGCATCTGAAAAGCGATGTGGGGAAAGGGTTAATAAATGCAGTAGCTGCTACAATTTGATATTTATGGTGGTGTGCCAATTTAAGGTAGTTTATGGAGCAACGTTATCATCAGTAATGCAGCAACAAAATGGCCACTTAGTTCTTCGCTGTAATTCATCACAAAATGCTGCAGGATGACCATAATGAATTTAAGTTGCACTAATCTTGTTTTTCCTTGACAAAAAATTGTGGAAATGCTAGATAAAGCACCATATTATGAAAAGTGAAGGTCACTTTGAGGGAAAAAATTCAAATTGAAAGGACCACTACTGCAAGCTGAGTATTTAAGCAGCATTTTACTCTGAATGCTTCAGATTCCTCGGATAGAGATTGTCCAGTGCCTATTCAAAGCAAGTTGAATGTGGCATTAATGTTGATTATGGAGGAAACAGGATGACTAGTGGGAGAGCTGTTTCGCTACATGAAATGTTTTACTTTTTAGCCAATATTTGATGTGATAAAAAGTGTATTTCATCTGCAAGTCTCGTCTTATTATATGGGTGTGATAGCACCTATATTGTTAAGCCCTTTAATTTTAAATTACAATTTTCAGCCTAACATCTTGGCCAGTTCCTGGCTGATTGTCATGGAACTGTCAAAAGCGTGATCTGCATCCCAGACTCGCCTGACATAAAAGTTGGGTGAAATTTGGTAAAGGTATTTTTCTTTAAGGTGAGCAAAAACATGACGGCATTTTTTTTTTACTCTGGTAAGGGTAACTCATATGCCACTCTGTCACTTTTGTACATGCAGTTAGTGCTTTTTCATTTACTGAAGGTGCTTGGGTTTTCTAAGTCCATTTGTGAAAGTGCAAAAGTCTATTTAAGGTTAGTGATGGTGAAACAGGAGGGATTTAAAATTTGGCATTTCTGTGGCTGTGAAAGGCGTTTATAATTAGGTAATTGTCAAAAATAGAAGTGCTATGCATGTGATTCTGTACAATAGTCTTGAAGACCATACAGTGCATTAGAGGGCTTACACGTAAGATACTGTACAAGGACTCTGAGTGCTTAAGTGGTATGGTCTAACAATACAATGACATTTGGTAAGTAATAAAAACACATTTAAGTACATGCCCTCTGCCTACTACAGTATATGGTTCTTCTTTGCCTGAATAAACTTAGCATAATAAATTCTGCTTTCTGATCAAGGTCTTGCTGTTAAGTTCTTTAAACAACAAGTTAGTCGCAGAGAGAGTAATAAACCGCCATAGTCTGCAAATGTTCTTAAACCACTGACAAGTAACCATTTCTTTTATACCTTAAGGAAGATCCAGTGTGTCATATCTGCTGAAATACACCACACATCTTATTATATGAACTAACCTGAGGGTTAGGTCGGGCATGATGAGCTGCAGAGCCCCAGCACAGCATCCAGTACCAATATAAAATGGATCGAGACACACAAAGTTGCCTCACTGGCAGCCTCAACACCTCAGAGAGGCCACTCCACCATCTAATAACGAGCACAAGGCACTAACCCATGCCGATGTCCGCCACCATTTTACCCTCCATCATAACAATAAGAATTATGCAACCCTTCAGTGATTTTAGAGAGTTTAACAAAACTATTAATTAGTGAACCACTTCTTATATAGAACAGCTGCTCAAAGTCTGTGAGAGTGCAGATTTAATGTCCTGTTAGCACTTTGAACTTAAACTCCTCTTAGTAAAAAAATACACAGTCATACTATTTGTCTCATAATACAATTGAGGGAGTCTCGAGTTATCTTACTGTCCAGTTAAAACCCACCTAAGTTCAAAATCCTTAACATCTGTTCCAATCCAAAATGGCTAATGCACAATAACCGAGTTCATTATACAAAGTATTTTGAGAGTCAGGAGTATTGTTCTCACCCTCAGAATGCTCATTGCAGTCCCCACTATTCACAGCCCATTGTGGCAGTTTGGCAGCAAGATTCCTAGCAGGCTTGGTATCTCTAAAACTGTACTGTTTGTCTTTATATTAAATTAAAGACATGCCAGGAACGATGTACAGTACACCATGCCAACTGCCCTGAACGCTCCGCCACTCCCTCAGATGCTTTGGTGGCAGAGGACTAGACTGGAAAGAACGCCTGCGTATCCTCCATCATAATCGGTGATTGATCTTT